>JABUQX010063428.1:40000-44800 GCA_015478945.1 Trachelipus rathkii | reverse complement strand
ATGTTTATAACTTAAAAAAAAATTTTTTTTGCGCAGAGTTTTTTGATTATATTTAAAACCATTACCCACCACCGACCTTTACATAAAAAAAGGTCCATGTTTGATGAATTTAAATCAAGATAAAAATCAACTCAGTAAATAATAACTCTTAAAAAATCAAGACCACGCCATCCCACAGCCACCCCAACCCCTGATATCAATACCTACCCCCTTTCCTAATATTGCTGATGATCTATTGAATCTATAGTCTATTGATTTTCAAGTCATTTCGATTATTTTGACGTGGAAAAACATACAAAAAATTATTTTATTTTTAAAGCCTTGAAATTTTATGACCTAAACCCTACAACTATGTCTCTGATCTTGATAGGTCAGTGGCTTCTTTTGAATAAACTAACCTAAGCTTTAACTGATTTCAGTTCTTATATATCTATAATAGAAATAGTTATGTGGGCTGCTATTCCCTAACAAATAATTAAATAAAATAGCTGCTATGAATTTCAGTTAAAGTAAGGTACTATAAAGATCCTCAAATTGGAATAGAGCTAAAAATCAGTCCTACCTAAGACATCTTACATTATCAATTGGTTATTGTTTTACAAGTTCCATTGTAAAATATTTAAAAAACATTTTACATAAACATGTGTTCGTAATATATCATAAAATCAGGAACCTACGAATAATGCTAATCCGTAACAAATTTTTTACATTTAATAAAGCGTAACATTAACAGTAACCTGAACTTTTAGAATTTAATGTACAACTTAACAAACCTAAATACCTCACGTATGAATAATCTGCTAACATTCACAAAGTTCCGATACTTATCAAAGGTGAAGTAGCTAACAACACATACAAAACTCAATGTATTCCAACTTTTCCAGCATACCAGCAACAGCTAAAGCAGTATTATCTAACAAAATCCCTTAACAAAATGACCAATCTATCAAAGATACCAACATCTTGAACTATGAATTGACACTACCTTCATCAAAATGTCACTCATATCAAATATAACATTATTTTGAACTATGACAATGTGAAATTAAAACTGATTTGATAGAGAAATGATAAAGTTTGTAAGATATTACTGTGTTAACGGGCTATGTTGTGTTAGAATCGTGAATAAGTTAAGTTTTTTGCTGAGTAATGTTAGCTTTGACGAGAATTTATATATAATATAATATAGATATATTATATAGTATATATATATATATAATATATTATATATATATATATAGTATATATAATATAATATAATATATAATATATATATATATATATATATAATATATATATATATATAGTATATTATATATATATATATATATTATATGATATATATATTCTCGGATAAGCCTAACATTACTCAGCAAAATTAACTTATACCACGATTTTAACACAACATAAGCCCCGTTACACCGTAATATCTTACCGACTTATCATTTCTCTATCAAATCAGTTTTAATTTCACGATTTGTCATAGTTCAAAATAATGTTTATTTGATATGAGTTGCGCATTTTGATGAAAAAAGGTCAATCACAGTTTCAAGATATGGTATTCTTGATAGATTGGTATTCTTGTTAGGGATTTTGTTGTAATACTGCTTAAGCTGTTGCTGGATACTGTATTGTGTTTGGAAAAAGTTGGGATACATTGAGTTTTGTATGTGTTGTTACGGCTTTAACGCACCTTTGATAAGTGAATAGGTTACGTTTTTGTATGCTATGTTTAGTTACTTTACTGTTGTTAAGTGTGGAAACATTGTTGATGTTAACTGTGTTATTCGTGCTTAAGGATGCTAGTTTTGTTGTTTGTACGATATATTCTTTAGTTCAGGTGATGTTGACGTATAGCTTTATTAAGGGGAAAACTTTGCTACGTTAGCATATATTCGGTGATCAGTGTAATAAAGAACTTTATTTTTATGTTATGTTTCCCTCAAATGATACTCGAAATGACTTAGATCAAATAGATCAATAGATCAATAGATCAATGGAAGGGTAGGAGGGTTGGGTGGGTGGCTTGATTTACTGATTTACTGATTTACTGCTTTAGGGTATGTAAAAACGCAAAAAATTTTAAGTTCTACGCTTAAGGAAATTGAACTTAAAGTTTAAACAAATCTTGTTAAATAAAGAACGCAAAAAAACACCAAAAGTTTTTAAAAATATATAGATTATTTTTAAATAAATAAAATAAAAAAATTAATAAAAACTAAAATCAATAAAAAAATAACTAACTTTTAACAAATATAAATATAAAGAATAATAAAAAAATAATTGCGATACATCAAAGGTAAAAGTTAAGGTTTAATATGTGAAAAATGTAAATGTCTTCCTGCGACGTTTAAAAAATGTTGCACATCTGCTTGACATCATAGAAATAGCAGTTATGTGATCAGTAAGTTAGTACGATCGATTGCCAGTCTAATGTATTAAGTAAAGTGTCTTATAATTATTGTGTGTATGTGTGTGTGTGTGGCGCGCGCGCGGTGTGGTGTTATGTATATAATGTTTTTGTGTGGTGTGTGTGTGTGTGTGTGTGTGTGGTATGTTAGGTTTGTTATTTCATATACATATATATTTGATATAATATAATAATAATAATTAATAATTAATAATAATAATAATAATAATAATATAATAATAATTAATAATAATAATAATAATAATAATAATAATATAATATAATAATAATAATAAAATAATAATTAATAGATAAAACTACTGTTTTAGCTAAAAACTATGTTAAGTAAGGAAGAAAGCAATTAAATTCGTTACCCTTTCACTGTGTCAAAAGATATAAGATTTAATGATCATTCCTCGAATTTCATTGGGTGTTCGTGATGGCTTAAAGCAAATACAGTTCTCTGATTGGTTATCCCTTGAGCGTACTAAATTTGGCTTAATGTTTAGGTGTCGGGTAGAGAACAATTTACCAACCAGTGTTCTAGTTTTGGACCTGCAGGCAAAGTGATCGCACGCGTTATTGGTGTTGTGAGATCAATGTGGAATAATAATAATAATAATAATAATAATAATAATAATAATAATAATAATAATAATAATAATAATAATAATAATAATAATAATAATAATAATAATAATTAATAATAATAATAATAAATAATATAATAATTAATAATAAAAACGTTTAATTTCATATTACCATCATAATTTAATAATTTATTTTGTTTGCTTCTTTAGTTAAAAATAAAAATTGCTATTTCTTCTGCTTGCAAGTTTGAAACTTTGAATTTTAGTACCTTGTTAAATGAATGCTGTATGGTAGTTAGGCTATGATGAGATAATTATTTGTTTATTTCAATAACTATAAAGATGAATGTAAGCATAAAAATTAATATATTTAGATATATGTTACCCAAGTATTGTATATTTCCATTTAACTTGAACGTTTGATATATTAATCACAACAGCAACAACAACAACAACAACAACAACAACAACAACAACAACAACAAACAACACAACAAACAACAACAACAACAACAACAACAACAACAACAACAACAAACAACCAACAACAAACAACAACAGCAAAAAACAACAACAACAACAACAACAAACACAACAACAACAACAAACAACAAACAACAACAAAAACAAACCAACAACAACAACAACAACATTTCAACAACAACACATCAAATCACAACTGCAACAAACGCGACATTTAAACAATAACAAAAACCCTTAAAAGAATTATTTTTATGTTATGTCTATTACAAAAAAAGATACTTATAATATTACTTGAATCAAATAGAATCAATAGATCAATAGATCATGGATTGGGGTAGGGAGGTTAGGCTAGGTTAGTTAGGTTAACCTTGATTTACTGATTTACTGCTTTTAGGGTATGTAAAATGCAAATTTTTAAGTATAAACATAAAAAGAAAATTTTTTTAGTAAAAACAAGAACTTAAAGAAAACAAACCAAAATAAATAAAAGTTTTATTTTATTTTCTAGTAAAAAATATTTGAATCAATAGATCAATAGGTCAATTAATCATGGAAGGGTAGGAGGGTGGTAGGAGGGCTGTTTGATTCCAACTGAATTTCTGATTTACTGCTTTAGGGTAATGTAAAATGCAAATTTTTTAGGCTATAAACATAAAATGAAATAAATTTTAGTTAAAACAAAAAATGTTTAAAGAAAGAAAACATAAATTAAATAAAAAGTTTTTTGTTTATGTTATAAACATATGACTTGAATCAATAGAAAAATGGATCAATGGATCAATAGATCAAAGATCAATAGATCAATAGATAATTGGGGAAGGGTAGGAGGGTGGTGTGGGTGGTTTACTGATTTTACTGCTTTAGGGTTATGTAAAATGCAAATTTTTTAGGCTAATAAACATAAAAAAGAAATAAATTTAGTTAAAACAAAATGTTTTAAAGAAAAGAAAAACAAAATAAAATTAAAAAGTTTTTGTGCTATGTTACTACAACATATGACTTGAATCAATAGATCAATAAGATCAATAGATCAATAGATCAATGGATCAATAGATCAATAGATCAATAGATCAATAGATCAATAGATCATGGCTGGGGAGGGGAAGGTGGGGTGGGTGGTTTGATTTACTGATTTACTGCTTTAGGGTATGTAAACATAACAATTTTAACTACATAAAAACATAAAAAGAATAAAAAATTTTTAGTAAAACAAAAAGTTGGAAGAAAAAGAAGGTTGAAATTCATGAGAAATTGAAAAATAAAGCTTAAAAAAATAAATTAAAAAAAAATTTTTTTAAAAATTAAAATAAAAAAAAA
>JABUQX010063428.1:7500-32500 GCA_015478945.1 Trachelipus rathkii | reverse complement strand
TATCGTTCATGACATTACTTTGATTCCATTCAGAAGCCTACCACCAAACACCATATATCACTAATACCTGCCATAAAGCTTCCCTATTAAACGTCTATCATACGGCCTGTTGTAAATCATAAAAACCTAAATAATAATTTATTTTCTTCTTCTCCCTCATTTTGCAATCATTTGTTTCAATGTAAAAAGATTTGATCAACACATCCTCTACCACTACTAAACGCTTGTTCTTCACCAATCATTCCCTCAGTCACTCGACGCACTCTATTCGACCACAATACCAGCATTATACCTTCCCTTACAACACTCAAATAAACTTTATTCCCCTATTTAATTTCTACAGTTCACCCTTTCTTCCCTTACCTTGTATACAAAGGGTACTAGACCGCCTCTACTCCAATCCCTTGGAACTATACTCCCCATAAACGCTTTATTTCACAACTTCCAAATCCATCAATCGCCATCTCGCCTCCGCTCTTGATCATTTCGTAGTAATTTCATCTATACCTGCAGATTTACCAGTCTTCAACTTTCTCACCCTAGCCATTTCCCTCCTCCTTACTAATAACCTCATCCCCAAAATACCTATTCTTCTTGTTCCACCATCAAAACCACACACATTCACTAACACCTCATCATTACTGTTAAATATTGTGGCAGATTTGACGAAATTGTATCTTTCTCACACTCCCCTTCAGCATCCATTTCATCAGATTACAAAAGCACCTCCCTAATTTCCATTATTCTAAAGCAGAATTCCCCTTATTCTCATTTTCTTTAAACCTTTCGCGCTTCCTCTTCCAGAAAGAGCTTTCCTTTTCTTGGTATGTACCTCATTCATCTCTTCGCAAACTGTTTCATTTACCTCTTGTTTCTCCTACGTTATACATCTTTTAGTATTTCTTTTTATCTCCTCCGTATATAATTCCAAGCATCTTTCTTTTGAAACTTCATCATTTGTTTTTAGTACAATCAACCAACGCTTCTTTTTACCTTTTAAACCCTTTCATCCACCTCTTCAATTTCCACCATTGCTAAGTTCAACATTCTTACTTCCTACTTAGCACATCCACATACTTCCTTTGCACTACAAACAATGGCTTCCCTAATAATATATATATATATATATAATATATATATATATATAATAATAATATATAATAGTATAATTATATATATATATAGTATATTATAATATATAATAAAATAATATATTATTTACAAACACTTTAATTCCCGCTTAAGCGGGGTAGTGGTACGTGCAGCTTCCCTAATTCATGTTTTCCCATCATCTTCGCCCTCACCCACCTCCTCCATTCCATTCTATCTCTCGCCACACCCTACCTTCCTCCACCCTCAACCCTCTCTCTTCCAGCATTTCCTTTATTCCATCCATCCACCTTTTTCTTGGTCTCCCCCTTCCTCTCCTTCCTATCCCCTCCGCCTCCCAAACTCTCCTAACCACCCTCTGTTCCTCCATTCTCTCCAGATGTCCAAAATATATCTTAACATTTCCTTCTCCGCTCTTCTCACCAAACCATTTTTCCAATCACATCTCTCTCTTATCACCCCCTATTCCTAATCCTCTCTCTTTTACTAACCCCACATACCGCTCTCAACCCTTTTCATCTCAAACACTTCCAACTTCTTCCTTGGACCTAGCATTCAACCCACATGTTTCAACACCACATATTAGTACGCTGGAACCACAAATTCTTTTCAACCAAACTTATTCTTAAGTTTTATGTGAGTAAATCACCCCCCTTTCCCATAATTCCCTCAGACCACTTCAATGCTCTCATCTCCTTCTCCTACTTCTAATGATGCTATCTCTTCCTTCATTCCCTCCTTCCTTACCCAAATCCATCCCTAAATATCTGAAAACCTTTACTTTCTAATACTACACCTCCTACTCTAATCTCTACCCCATCCCCTCATCTGTTTCCTCCTCCTCAAACACTAACCCTTTACTTCTTTCCTGGATTTATCTTAAGACCCTTTTGTCCACACACTCTCTCAAACTCCTTCACTAAATACTACAGCCCTTCTGGATTCTTCGCCACTAAGGCAGTATCATCCGCAAATAGTATCATGTTCACTTCCCATCTTTCACCCCTATCCATCAATTCCACCCCTCTCCCCTCCCTCATCTTTCCTCTGCAGACACTCTCCATTAAATAAATTGAAAAGCCACGGTGACATTACACATCCCTGTCTCAACCCTCTCTCTACCCCAAACATCTCACTCTCCCCTCTTAATACTCTCACACACATTCTGCTATTCCTATTAAAAGGCCCTAATACCTTTACTAATTTACCCCCTACTCCATACTCCTCCAGCAACCCTCCATTAAAAAATTTTTTTTTTTCCCCCCCCCCCTTTTTTCACTCTAATTATATGCTTTCTTTCCAGATCTTAAAAAACACCCAGACATCTTTCCTTTCCTTTCTATACCTTTCTCCACAGTCACTCTTCATTGTGAATACTGATCCCAACATCCCTCCTCCCCCTAAATCCTCCTTTTGTTCTTCCCATTCTCTCTTCCGTTAAATCTCTCACCCTCTCAATAGTATCTCCCACACTTCCCTACTACACTCAAAAGACAAATACCTCTATAATTCCCACACTCCATCCTATTCCCCTTCCCTTTGTACAGGGGAACCAAACAACCATCCTCCCAATCCTGTGGAACCTCTCCCTCCCTTCCTCCAACATAAATTATATAACCTATAAAGCCATTCCTCCACCCTCTGCCTCCCATCTGTAACATTTCCATACTCACACCATCTAGACCTGTGGACTTTCCTTTTTTTTCCTTTAGTTAACGCCCTAATAATTTCTTCCATTTGTATTTCCATATCCCCTTCCTGCCCCACTTCCCCCCCATCCTCACCTCTTGGAAATCCTCCTCATCTCTCACACCCATTTCATTCAATATCCTCTAAAATATTCCCCCCCATCTTTTCCTCACCCTATCCTCCCCTCCTATCCATTCCCCTTTCCCTCCCTTAACCCTCTCTCCTACTAACCCCTCCAATTCTTCTTCTTTCTTTTTATTTCTTCTTTCCAGGATATTCTGACTCCCTGTCTTCAAAATTTTCTGGTCCACTTTTCTACACCATTACATATATATGCATCTTTCAGAGACCCATTCATCCAACGCCCTCTTTGCTTCCACTCTAACCCTATCTTTATATTCATCCCCAAGCTTTCCGCTTCTCCTATTCCCCAACATTTCACACCTCAGACCTCTTTTTTCCTCCTTTCACCAACCTTTCACCATCCTCACTCCACCTCCGACCTTCCCTTTCGCCTGTTACTTCCTGGCATCCACGCTTTATTTTACTCCCACATATCTTCTGGTCCTCTTCACCAAAATGTCTCACTTTAATCTCTTCCACCCTGCCTCACACATTCCCTAATTTCCGTCCTCTCTCACGTCCCATCCACCTCCTTCCATACCACCTCCTAAACTCCCTCATACACATTGTCTCATTAATTTTCCACCTTTTGAACATCTCTTATTCTCCTCTGTTTCTCTTTCTCTAACCGTTTACCTCTCCCCCTACCATTAAGCCTTAGCAAACCACCAAATAGTGATCAAGATATACCCCCTACCTGCCTCTGAATACATTTTCTCTAGTTATCTGCCTCTATCCTTTTCTATTTATAACACATAATCCAATATCGCCCTCCCCCCCGTTATCTCACTTTTCCATGTATACTTATGGTTTTCACTTTTCTTGAACCAAGTATTCCCAACTATCATTACTTCTATCAACACACAATCTAACAGACGTGTCTCCCATTATTCATTCCCTTTCCCCTACCCCAATATGGACCTATAAATTCTCCCCATCTACTCTCTTCCCACCACTCACTGAGGCATTCAAATCTCCTAATAAACAAATTTTATCATTTACCCCGAAACTTTCCCAAACCATTTCATTCAAACTCACCCCAAAATCTTTTCTCTCTCCTCCTCCCTCGTCCATTTACTGGTGCATACGCGCATATGCATATTAAAACCCACATTTCCCCCCCAAATTTCACTTTAACCCACATTATTCTCGAACTCACCTATTTGCACATTTTTACCTTATCCCACACCTCTTCCTCATTAAACTATTATTCCTACCCCTTCCTCGCCCTCCACTTCTTCTCGTCACCCCGGAAATTCATTACCCTTAATTTTCCAAAGTCAACTCCTTCTTTTCTTTCAGCTTCTGTTCTGTCACCTTAGCACATCCAATTCTATTTTTCTTCGAACATCACCCACTTTCTTCCCTTTCGATGTCTCCTCATTTATCCTCTCACATTGCAAACACACCCCACCCCTCTAATCTAATTCTCTTTTACCCATCTATTCTCTACACCCCTTACTCTCTTTTTCCTGACCCTTATTCACCACTCTACTTACCCTACACTTCATTCCCAACACTGAATTGATTTCGTGGCTGACACGCCCCTCTACCGGGTCCCACAAACCTGAGCACTTACACAATACACCTCAAAGCTCCCAAACACCCGCTTCAAAAACATACCCCACACCTTAGAAAAAAATACCCTAACATTCTATATCTCTATAACGAATCTCAACGAATATCTTAAAAACTTAAATTTAAACTTATGTATAGTTTGACTAATACTCTTATAAATTACTTTGATGATTTCTTTCCTACTGTTGAAACACTCCTCTTCTTCTCAGAGTTCGATGGACAAAATAAAATCAAAATCAAAATCAAAATCAATATCAAAATCATAAATCATTAAAGATGATCCTTTATGTATCTCCTTCTGTCTTGAAGATACTCTTCTTAGAGTTCCTTTGCTTTTTCTTACACTTTATACTTTCTTGCTTGATAATCTTCCTTGATGGAATACCTTCTAACTATCTTTAAGACACTCTTATTATTCACAGAGTTCCCTGTTTTTCTACCAACTACTTTATTCTAACCTGGAATGTTGATCTTTCTTTCACAACACTAAGTATTTAATTTCTATTTCTATAATACTAAGTTGCACTTGGATCCTTGAGATCCTTGAATATTCTTCTTCAAGTAAAACAAAGCAAGAAACCTCAGCAAATTCCAAGAGTCCAAAAAGCACATATACTGGTAATTATGCCACTCCACAATTTATTTATTTATCAATCAAAATTCACTTAATATATATATTTAAAATCATAAAATAATTATTTTTCTTATTTTGTGAAAAAAAATTTCCAATACGTTAAAAACTTGAATTTTTTTCATCACTTTCACAATGTTTTTCCCAGCTGTTTTCTTTCTTTCTTCTGTTTACAATTTTCAATTTTATCCACGGTATTCAGAAATAATATATATATATATATATGATAAGTATATAGAATATATAATAATATAAGTATATAATATATAATAATAAATAATTATTTATATATATATATAAAATATATAATATATATATATAATATATATATATTATAAATATATTATATATAAATATATATAATGAGAAATTATATATATATATATATAAAACTAGAATATTAATACTATAATATATATATATATATATATATATATATATATATATATAAATATAATTATATACTCGTTAATAATAACGCAACCCACTAGGGTAAATTTCACTCGCAGGAACGGGAAGGCCCTAACCCCATGAAACCCCACACCAACACAGACGACAGAATTCCGCCGTTAACTTCACCAAAATGTAACCACCTCACAGAGAACAAATAGGCTGCAAGAATATTGGGCTGCCATCACCGCATCGAGTTAAGGAATTACAAACCAGCTGTATACTAAGAACAATTTGAGAGGTGAGGGATTACGCGGCTTATGGCGGTGGGGTATAATCGAGCGAGGATCATTCACGTACCGAAGCGACTTCGATAAACATGGAGGGAAGCGCGTCAAACTGTCAGGATCAGGCATGCAGATAAACACACTCCACGCCGAAGGACCACGTGGATACCGAGGGACTTGGTCGACAGGTTCGTTGTAGCGCACACAACGATTTCACGGGTGGTCCAACGGTACCAGGAAACCTTGACACATGATCGCCGGCGAGGACAAGGTATTGGCCCAGGGCCACGACACCAGTGGAAGCACGATTTATAGTCCTACTGTGCTTACGAGAGCGCCAAACAAACGTCACGACACCTGAAGATATACAACATGGCGGAGGTACACGGGCACCAGATGAGTGCCAAATACAGTGCGTCGAAGTTCTTCGGAAACATTAATTACGGCCAGGTAGGGCTCTTCCATAGGCGTCCTCTAGCGCACACCACGGCACATTGTAAGGGCTCGTCAACTGGGCATCATGCCAGAAGACCAACGAATACACCTTGGCGACAGGCACGTAAAGATGAGGCAAATTTGCTCTATTAACGGACGAGTCAGAGCAGTGTCTCTTAAACTCCTCGAAGATGCGTAGCTAGAGCCTATACCGAGCGACCGACGAGAGAGGTTCGCGCAACTGCAATATGGCTGGCACGGTGCCGCCGTTTGGAGCTTCTGCGGTCAGTATATGGTCTGGGGAGCCATCCTTTACTTGAGCCTACGGAGATTTGAACATTTTTCGCATGGAGGTACTTCTTTACCAGCCGTAAGTAATTATCCCAGAACATCTTCGACCATATGTCTCCATATATCGGTGATCTCTTTCATCCCTAATGGCATCGACAATGCCAAGCACCACACGAGGCCATGTCAAGTCGACACCCCGGACTACCTTAGGATGGCTTCAAATTAACGGCGTTAGAGTGGACCAGCATACTAGTCCGGACCATCAACCCAACTCGAACATTTTGGTGGATATCCTGAACGTCGGATCCGACAGCTTGCAACCCCCTCCACGGATTCCTCCCGACCTGCTGACGCGACCACTGCACGACGTATCGGGGAATCCTCAAATCACTGTCCAGGAATTCGCCTATTCATCGCATTACATCACCATACCCCTCACAATATTTCCCCACTCACCACGACTATTGAGACCAAAAACCCAACACCCCCCCGCACCCGGCACGCTCGCACCGTCACCCGTAACAACCCACTTCGATGTGGTATTGCAGCGCCCGAACCTTCCCGAACCCTACTGCGAAGACCCCTTTGGTTGCACACTTGGCCTCCACACTCTATCAACCTACACGCTTCTGGGGAGAATCCACCGTGTACTCGTCACTTGCCTCAATCAACCGCTGTCTTTCGCGTTCTCAACCTCTCTTCTAAACCTTATTTCGCCCAAGTACCCTTGTGGTTCCTTACTTTGAACGAGTAGTACTATTATATATATATATAATAATATAATTTTTTTATTATAATATATATAATACTAATATATATATATACTATATATCAATATACTACTTTATAATATACTTACCTATATATATTAATATATATATACATATATACTATATATATTATATATATATATATATATATATATATATTATAATATATTATATAACCTTGTGGTTCCTTACTTATACTATATATATATATATATATATATATATATATATATATATATATTACCAATATTAAAAATACTTAAACAAAAAAAAATTTTATTATTAAAAAAGATATAATAAATAAATCCGTAAAAAATAAGCGCAAATATTTTTCATGTAAAGTAGAAATACTATTAAAATGCAGTCATAATTACCGTTGCGGTTTTAGCTCAGTGGTAGAAGCTGAACTTCTATTTAAGTAGCTCTGGTTCGATACCATTTTGAGAAAGATAAATCCGGAGCTATCTTAGTAACCTATGGTTTTAAAAAAGTTCCTTAATTAACCAAAAGATTGTACATATTACCACAATATTACCTTTGTTTTTAACTTTCACTTATTTTTCAGAAGTTTGTTTATAGCTTCATTTAAACTTGCATCAATTTGTAAGGCAAACTTGCTGTAAGTCTGACCAATGTCAATTAGCACGCTTGATACGAATTTGAATGAAACGTGCCGATATTCAACGAAAGCTTAATACAAGCTTGCATGTTTGACATTGAAAACTTGTTTCAATTTTATACAAGCTTAAAATTCTGTCTGGGTAAGAACTTGAGAAAATAAAGAGAATTATAAGCCACAAGATCTATCAAAACTGATCTACTCAAAACACGCAAAAGTTCCCATTCACTATGAAAAGCTCGTATCATATTTAAAATTTCGTCATGCAATTCATCTCAACCCCAGACAGCATTTCAAACTTGTTTCAAATATGTAGTAAGTTTGCAACGTCAAAAATACAAAGTTTCTGCAAGTTTACCTCGCAAGCATGCAAATTTGATTCAAATATGAATCAAAAGTGGTAGTCGACAATGAATGAACTTGCTGAAAGCTTCCCGTGGCAAACTTGTGTAATAAAGTGAAGGTAAATTTCTCGAAGGGAGTTTTTGTGATCGCATTTTAGTCAGGTTAATTACGGTTAACCACAGGGAAGCTACAAATGCCAATACCTTTTGACATTGCGCATATAAGTTCGCTCGCCTCTGCGAGACGTCATACGCACTCGCGCATCGCTCTTTTTCGTAATTTCGATTCCCGAATTATCTTTCCAGAGTAACTTGACTAGAGTTCACCGAATTACCACTGAGCTATAACGGCAACATATTTTAGATCTGCGATTAATATTTCTAATTAATATCGAGCATATTTGTATTTATTTTTAGCGAATTTATTTGCCATGTATTTTTAAAACTACAATTATTTATTTATATATTATAAATATTACTATTTTTATATATATATATATATATATATATATATATATATATATATATATATATATATATATATATATATATATATATATATAAAAAATATAAATAAATTTATATATATATATAGAAGAAAACACCCCAAATATACTGTTTATAAAATTTATTTATATGGGATTCGAAACCGAGAGCTTTAAAAGCTATGCTTGAAACTTTCTTTTTTGGGAAAGTGGATGGCTTAGTGGATAAAGCTCTCGGCTGCTGTTCACTCAGCGACGCCGAGTCCAGTGTTCGTATCCTGCTGAGGGAGAGTAAAATCTTCTGTGACTTATTTAATCAAATATTTATGAAAATTCATTAAGTAACTTCACCATTTTACTATTTTTTAACAATTATTTTTACAAAATTTTAAAGATTTCTTAAAATAAGTAATATTTTTTAGTTTAAATGTAATTTAGTCATTATTTAATAGCCGAATGAAGTGGACAGTCACGTCCACGAAAAGTCCTATAAATAAATTTTATAAACAGTATATTTGGGGTGTTTTCTTCTATAACTTCTGACACGTTTAGTGTGTTCTGCCATCTATATATATATATATATATATATATATTATACAGATACATTACTGGTTACATACTATTATTATTACATAAAGATAGTTACAGTACAGCACAAGAAGATATATGATATATATTATATTGGCGTTGATATACATAAGGCTATATTGTTATATTTGTATATATATATCTATATATATATATATGTTCTGTTTTTATATATATATATATATATATATATATATATATATATATATATATATATATATATATATATATAATAAATTCAATATTAAAATATTAATGATATTTAAAAAACGATTATTATTTGCATTATTTTTATAGATATTGTTATTTTTGTATTGAATTTATTTAATATTATAAATATCGCAATATATATATATATAAGTATATATATATATATAGTTTGGATATATAAGGTTATAATATATATATGTATAACAGCACCATATATATATATATATATATATATATATTTATCAAGTTTGCTACAAGTTTGATTTGGAAAGTTTGCCACCGCAATTTAATATCAAAGTTTATCAAACTTAAGTCATGAAAGCTTCCTGTAAGCTTGTTACAAGTTTCTTTTAGCAAGTATGCCCACGCAATTTAAGTCAAAGCTTATTAAACTTGCAGAAAGGGTACATGTTGTCTTGGATTCCACAAATATACATGCAACACATGGTTTATTTAGCCAAACTGTAAAGAACTACGTCAACTAAGCTATTTTGCAAATCTAAATCACAAATAATCCCAAAGAATTGTCAAAATACTCAACAGAATGCGGGCCTTTAAAAGTTGTTTTAATCATACCTTGATAGTCTATAAATTGGTCCAACTTCTTCGTAAATGTTGCAAGTGAATTACTATCAACAACATCCTGTGATAAACCATTTCGAAAATAATATAAATTAAAAAAAAAATAGAAGATAAATTAAAATTTTTAAAAATTATAAAATTATTGCCATTAGCCCATAATTCATGTTTACCGATCAACGATTTTATAATTTTACCTTAATTATTGACATTTAAGGTAATTAATATTCGATATATTTATTGACTCGGCTTTAAAGACCATTTAAGTTTGGTGGATATTTTTGACAATCCTTTGGGGTACTGCTACCTCGGATTTGTAGGTTAGTTTAGATAAGAGGTTTACATAATAATTTATCCAAATAAATTAAATGTTTCATGTATGATCACTTTTATGATGAAAATTTAATCTTAGATGAGTCATTCGAAGAAAATGGAAAATTTATATTTTTTCGACTGGACAATCATTATAAGTTCATGTAGCTTCAAATTCTCTCTATTTTCTTTTGTTCTAATTATAGAATTTAATTTGCCTTTAGACGCTAAAACTAAATGGGTCTTTTTAAATATTTATCTAAACAATATAATAATGAATGAAAATCCAGTATCATTAAATATATTAAAATCTGTTAAATTTAGAAACGCTGATTTGGTTCTGTAAGCCTCATTTTCAGTCATTTTTTAATTTAAAATTTAAAGTACCCTGTATATTTTAAATTATATATATATATATATATATAAATATATATATATATATATATATATATATATATATATATATATATATATATATATATATATATATATATATATATATATATATATATATATATATAAGTAGAGGCTACTAAATTTCGGGGAGCCCTTCTGTTTAAATAATATATCTTAACGCGGGTTAGGGATCGTACCTCCCTAAAATTTACAGCCCGTTAGTGATGACGTAACCGTCGTAGACGATGTTACGTGGCCGTGCACCCATCGGAAAGGGGTGCTGGCCCTTAAAACTAGGAAATGGCCGTAGAAGGATGAATGGAGATTGCATAGAAGAGGAAGGAGTGAGTAAGGAGGAGTCGGAGTACAGGGGACCCCCGAGGGCGGTCCCGCCTTAAAAAAGAAGAAATGCACGGAATTCATAAGAGAATGAGAAGTATGAGGGAGAAAGGAGTTAGAGAAGGAAAGAGTCGGAGAAGGAGCCGGAGTCAGAGGAGTGGAGTCGTGTACCGGGCAACGGTGCTGGAAAGTCGGTGGGTGCAGACCAATAAATATTCGTTTAGCCCCATATTGGTAAATTTATATATGCATATATATATAAGCAGCAGCAGGCAGCAGCAGTATATATGGCGTTATATATATATATTAGTATATATATATATATATATATATATATATATATATTTATTTATAAGGTCTGTAGAACTTGAATATGAGGGTGGCAAGTTCGTAAAAGGTGTCTGGGGACAGGGGGGTCCCAGAAGAAAAGCACAGAGTGCGTGACAGAAGGAAGAAGGAGTAAGGAGGGGTTAGAGTTGGTACCGGCACCGGTGTTGGCCGGCGCGGTGCTGAGTTGTTAAACATCTGTTTAGGCCCCACATTGCAATAATGGTGTTTGAACCTTGAATAAGAGAATCTTCGTCTAATAGATCTGTGTGAGTCCCCCCCAACTGAAATAGAAGAAAAGAGGCATGGAGTGCAAAACAGAAGAAGAAGGAGGAAGGAAGAAGAGGAATAAGAAAAAGTCTCAGTGTCGGAGCAAATGAGTCATAGCCTGCACCGGTGCTAGCCGGTGGTGGTGCCGAGTTAGTGCCGGCTTCACTAATAGGCCATTGCTGGTATCAGAATATGTTTATAAGATCGTAGATCTCGAATAAGATAGTTTCAAGTTCGTAAAGGGTGTCTGGGGCCCCCCAAATGGGGGAGGTCCCCGACTGAAATAAAAGAAGAAATGCATGGAATGCAAAACAGAAGGAAATGGTGCCAGCGAATATAGCTGGCGTGCCTGGAGTTAAATGAGCCATAGCTTGCACCGGTGCAGTGCTGATTTAGTAAACATTCGTTTAATAATACAATAGTCTTACTGTTCACATCACTGATTCTGTTCAAACATGTACAGGTCGTCATTTCTATTGCATCTCACAAAGATAACCTGTTTTCTAAAGGTTGAAGACTGACATTTATATTTTCAAATCTCGCTTTCTTTTTATAAACGTCACTATATTTTGTTTGCTATTTTTATTTTATGTTTCATTTACATTTATACTTTGTTTTTAATTTGTTTTTTTTCTATTTAAGGAATTTTTTTTATTTTTCAAATTTTTATTATTTTTTATTTATTTTTAATTTTATTTATATTTTAAAAAATTATTTTGTTTTAAAACTTTTTATTTATTTATTTATTTATTTATTTATTTACATTAATTTTTCAAAATTTATTTATTTTTTAATTTTATTTATTTAAAAAATATATTATTTTAAAACTTTTATTTAATTTTTGTTTTACTTGTTTAAATCATTTTTGTTCTTACTAAAATTTTCATTCTTTTTATGAAAAAAATTGCGTTTTACAGACCTTAAAGCAGCAAATCAGTAAATCAGCATATCAAACCACCCACCCTCCCACCCAAAATCTATTGATCTGTTGATCTATTGATTCGTCATATTTTGTATAACATAACACAAACATAATAAAACATAACATAAACATAACATAAAAATAAGTTCTTTATAGTATATAGGTAGTGATAGAGTGAGTAGACAGCAGGAGAGTATATGCAGGCAGGAGGCAGGCAGGCAGGCAAGGGGATATATATATATACAGGTAGAGAGTAGAGAGTATATATATATATATATATATATATATATATATTATACTGACCAACGAATATATGCTACCGTAACAAAGTTTTCACATCAATAAAGCTAACATAGCATAACCTGAACTAAGAAAATAATGTACAACGACAAAACTAACACACCTTACGCACGAATAAACTGTTAACATTAACAAAGTTCCATACTTAGCAGCAGCAAAGTAACTAGTATTGCATACAAAACGTGAACTATTATATACCCTTTGTCAAGCATATCTCTAACATATCAATGTTAATTTTACATTAACATAGTAATATTTAACAAAAATTATCATAGCCTTACCTAACTATCATACTCCCCGATGAATAAATGCTAACATAAAGTTTTCACATCAATAAAGCTAACATATCAAAACCTGCCATACCTTGCGCAAAAATAATCTGCTAACATTAAAAATGTACACTGACTAATATCGGTAAAGTAACTAACATTACCTACAAAACGTAACCTATTCACGCTTTTTCAAGAATATCTCTAACATATCATTGTTAATTTCACATTAACATTATAATATTTAACAAAATTTATCATAACCTCACTTAACTATCATACTCCCCAACGAATAAATGCTAAAATAACAAAGTTTCCACATCAATAAAGCTAACATATCATTACCTGAACTAAGAATATAGTGTAAAACAACAAACCTACCATACCTTACGTAAGAATAATCTGCTAACATTAACAATGCACACTGATTAATATCGGTAAAGTAACTAACATTACCTACAAAACGTAACCTTTTCACACTTTTCAAGCATGTCTCTAACATATCAATGTTTATTTTACATTAACAAAAATACTTATCATAACTTTATATATATATATATATAGTATTATTATTATATATTATTATTATATATATATATATATATTATTATTATTACATATATAGTTATATATATACATATTATTATTATATATTATATTATTTATACATATTATTATTACATACATATTAAATAGTTTGTATTATTACATATGCTATATATTATTATTATTATTATATATATATATATATATATTAGTTATTACATATTATTACATATTATTATATATTATTATGTAAATCTTGATATACATATATATTATTATATATTAAGAAGAAGGATATTACATTATATTATTGCTGATTTATTATACATATATTATTGTTATATATACATATACATATTATTATTATATTATTATTTCATATTGAATATATACATTTATATATCTATATACATATATTATTATTATTATATTGAGTTAAAAAAGAAGATAGTATATATATATATATATACGGTTATTATTATATTATTATTATGATATATTGATATTATTATTATTACACATATATATGTTACATACATACTCATATTATTCATATTATTACATGCATATACATACATAAGGCTGCTATTATATATTATATAGTTAGTATATATACATATACATATATGGTTGGTTATTACATATATTGGCTATATTATATTATTACATATGATATATGTTACTATGCATATTAAGGTACTCATATTTCCATTATTTCATATACTATATTATATATATATTATATATATTATATATATTATATTATTATATTATTATTATTATGATATATATACATATATACATATATTATTATTATACATACATACATACATAGTTCATTTCAGCAAAGTAATCGCTAGATTTTTGTATATATAATTCAAAAAAGAGGCCTTAAGGAATAAAGATGTAAACTTTTTAAGAAATTTTTATCATTTAATGGTCTTCAAAATTTATAAGAACGTAAAGTTTATTTTCGTCCAGGGTCCGGATCCTCTTTCAGACGTGATGTTATGAAGACTGAGTACATTTCTAAAATATAAGGTAGAATGTAAGTGAAAAATAATATATTGAAAACAGAAAATTAAGAATGTAGTGTTTTGATTTTTTGAAAGAAGGTATGGAGGTTAATAATTTGTTAAGCGTGTGGTGTAATGGGTATTCACCTTGTAGTATGTTGAAATTGGAAAGGTTTTTAACAGGGCTGTGGAGCCGGAGCCGAGCCGGAGCCGGGAGCCGGAGCCATGGAGCCGCAAGGTTTTGGTGGAGCCGGAGCCGGAGAGCCGGAGGCGAAACCTTTTGAGGGACTGGAGCGGGCCGGAGCCGGAGGCGAAATCTTTGGGGTGCCTGGAGCCGGAGCCGGGCCGGAGCCGGAGGCGAAATTTTCGAGGGATTCTGGCCGGAGCCGCAAAAGACGCTGTCTGGCTCCGGCATGTACAAATTAAGTAATTACTTATTTGATTACAAGTTATATATATATATATATATTTATATATATATATACATATAGCAGCAGCAGCATATAGCAAAGAGCAGTTATGAGTATTATATTATTATTATTAGATACATATTATTATTATTATATGAGTTATTATTATATTATTATTATTATATACATATTATTATATTATTATTATTACATATATTATTATATATATACTTTTATATTATATTATACATTATACATATATATGATATATTTATTTAGATATATTTGATAGAAATTATGGTTATATATTATTATTATTATTATTATTATGCATTATATACATATACATACATATATATATTATACATATTTTTTTATATATATATTATTATTATTAATATTATTTCATACATATATATATATATACATACATACAATATTATTGAGTTATATATATATATTATTATTATTATTATATATTATAATATATTTATATATACATATATATATATATATATATTTTTAAATTGAAAAGATCACCCCAATCCTTAGATAGTTCTATAGTTTGGGACATTGACTTAAAAGTGTTTCTGCTAATTAAGCGGATATATATATATATATATATATATATATATATTATATATAGCATATATATATATATATATATATATATATATATATATATATATATACATATGTCTATATTCTCTTCCATCTTCTGTGTTTCCTGCTGAATTTAATCTCTCTCACTTTAAAGCCTGCGTCTGTGCTCATCTGCGTAGTTTGCGTTAGTTGATGAATAACTGATGTGCGACACTCTCCTTGAATAGGGCTCTGCCTGGGAGTGGTGGTGACAACTGTAAATATATATATTATTATACATATATATATATATATATATTATTATATATATATTATTATTATTATTATTATTATATATATTATTATTATATATATTATATATATATATTATATATATATATATATATATATTATTATTATATATATATAACAAATATATATATATATATTATATATTATTATTATTATTATACATATATACATATATTATATTATACATACATATTAGTTAGCATATATGTATATATATATATAATAGTATATATATATTATATACATATATATATACCCCTGTATATGTAGAAATATGCTTATGTTTATTTATTGTTCAAAACTAAAAAGGTTCTATACTTTTTAGGTAACTTTAATTAATTAAGTTTATTATCCTTAGAAAAATCATGTCAACTAAACCAAAATTGAAAATACCTCATGTATTTAAATATTTTATATTCTCTGAAGATAAAAGTACTTACATTTGTCAATTATGAAATAGTTAACAGTTAATGGGAAACAGTCAGTTCGATCATGATTTAAAAAGAGTTTACCAAACCACCAGTTACTCATGGGGCCACAATTCATCTACTGGATCTTTTAAATTAATGGGACATTTAAAATGCTCTCATCCAAACATTGCTGCAATTGTTAAAAAGGAAGGTGAAGAAAAAGCTGTTCATGATGAACCTTTATTTTTGAAAACTCATACTAAAGTGGATATTTCTTTCAATTGTTAAAAACTTGTTCTGTCTATGTCAATTGAAAAATTCAAACTATAATTGATTATAATGGTTATTAAAGATAGTGACCCATTAGGATTTTTTGCAAGAACAGCATTTAAAGCACTATGTGGAGACATGATTTCGAAACTGGAAGTTCCTTTTGACAGGGAAAATATTTGAAAAACAGTTCTAGAAGAAGCAGTTAACAAAAATAAACTTAAAAATTGCTTAAAGGGAAGCTTCTGGTGCATTTAAAAATGGATGCTAGCACAAGGGCAAAGCTAAATTATTTTGCTATTAATATTATATATGTGGGCGTAGATAAAAACAATATTAATAATACGTTAGCAGTAAGAGATACCAAATCGCAACATTTCAACTAATATATCCGAGAACTTGTTATTGACGTTTTAAAAGAATTCGAAATAATAAGAGGCAAGTATCTTGCTTAGTTACGGATAGCGCATCAAACATGATCAGTATGATTGAAAAATTAAATAAGGACAATGAGAATGAGGAACAGGAAGCTGGTAAATGATATTGATTTTATTGAATGTCAAAACGAAGAAGAAATAGTTGTTTTCAGAATGAACTTGATAAAACTATGATAAGACTATGTTCCGATGACATTATCATTTCACACATGAGGTGTGGAGTTCATAATTTATGTTAGCAGCGCGTGATTGTCTCTGCAATACTCATGCAGTAAATCTTATAGGCAAGGCGAAACAAACGGCAAAAGCAACGCGAATCCCAATATTAATGGAAGTTCTAAAGCGTCAAGCTGGAAAAAGTTTCAATCTTAGATCAAGAGACAAGATGGAAAAACATGTCTTATTGTTCGAAAGGCTTTTGCAACTAAAAGACATTAGTATGATGGCCGCCGGTACTCCTGAACTTTCTCTATCCGATAGTCAGATTTATTAAATCAAAACCCTCAAAAAATATTCAATCAGAAGTCTTGACTGCAGAATTTTTTTTTTTTTTTATAGAGAATGGATTTTATCAAATTACATAAATTCAATAGAAAGAAGGGAAAGAATGTTAACTGAAAACAAAATATTTTTGTCGGCCATCTTTGTTGGTCCACAGTTCAGTATCTTCCACAGAACTGAAGATCTGATACTAAAAGCTAGGAATGCTCTTTGTGAACTAGGACTTAAGATGAATAATACTATCGAGCAATCTTGGGTCGATCGTTCAGCAGTTCAGGAATCCTCCCTTGTGGTATCTTGTCAGATGAAGAGGTAAAATTTGACCAATTGGATCATGCAGAAAAGCGACTGAAAAAAGACAATCTACCAGTAAAAACCCTTTGACCTAAAAATCCTCTAGAAATATACAATTTAGAATTCCACAAGGCATTAGACGAAATAATAAAAATCAACCGGAAATCAAAATTAACAGTTAATTAAAGAGGATTTCCCTACTATCCTAAAATTTTTCAAGATGCGTCTTACATAATTACAGCTTTCCATCCTAGTCAAGTGAATATTGAGAGCTTATTTTTTGCATTAAAAAGTAATAAAATTGGATCTTAAGAGATCGCTAAAGGAGGATTTTATTGAAGAAGTTTTATTTTTAAGAAAATTGTTTTGGATAAATTTATGGTACATATGCTAGGGTGGCAGTTCAAAAGGAAATTATTTTAAAATTTAGGAAGAAAGTGAATTAAAATATATTTTTTTTAAAATAAAAAATGTTTTTAATAAAATTATATTACATACGTTCAGGCAGCTCATAGTTCAAAGAGGAAATATTTTAAACTTTAAGGTGAAACTGAAATATAATTTTTCCGTTTTTTAAAAAAATAAAAAAAACTTTTTAGTAAAATTATTATACGTAAATGTACAGGCAGTTCATCGTTCGAAGAGGAATTGTATTAAAATTTAGGAAGAAAGTGAATTATTCTTTTTCTGTATTTCTTAAAAATCTTATTTACTATAAAATATTTTCTGTTTTTAATTCTAAGTTAATAAAGATGTCCTTAACAAACATTCAATTTCATCAAACCATAAAAATTTTGTAACAGAGAATTAATGATTTCATATTTGTAAATGGAAAAGGAATTATAACTAGAGGTCGGAGCCAGAGCCGGAGCCGGAGCCGGAGCCGAACACTCTTAAAATGCCGGAGCCGGAGCCGGAGTCGGAGCCGAGCAATTTTAAAATGCCGGAGGCGGAGCCGGAGTCGGAGCCGGGTAATTTTAAAATGCTGGAGCCGGAGCCGGAGTGCCGGAGCCGGGTAATTTTAAAATGATAGAGCCGGAGCCGGAGTCGGAGCCGTAAAAAAATTTTCAGGCTCCGCAGCCCTGGTTTTTTTAATGCACAAAGATTCAAATAATTTACGTTGAAGGGGGGTCGAGGGCTTGTGTGATAGGTGACATGTCATCGATGTTGATCCTATGGTTGAGGGTAGATCTGTGTAGTGTGAGTGCAGAGTTTTGAGCATCATGGATAAGGTCTTGTCTATGCTGGTATTTTCGTCTAGTGAAGTCATTGGTTTCACCAATGTAGTTGGAGGTACAGTTAAAACAGGGAATTTTATAGACGCATTGGGAAATGTTGTTGGAGGTATGTGTGGGAGGTTTAAAAATACGTTTTAAGGAGAAGGTATTTGAAGAGGTGAGTCTAAGGTTTTCAGGTAAAGACTTGATGATCTTAGAATTAGGTAAATAAGGAGTAGGTAAATACGAAAAGGAGTTATTGGGTGGGGTGTTTGGAGGATTGTAAAATTTCTTTTTTGCTTTTTTGAAGGAACTGGATAAGATATGCTTAGGGTAGGAAAGTTTACTAAAGGTGGAAAAGAGATAATTTAGTTCAGTTTGGAGGAAAGGTGGGGAGCAAATACGGAAGGCTCTAAGAAAAAGGGAAGAAAGGATACCCATTTTTGTGTTAGTTGGATGGGAGGAAAACCAGTGAGTATAAGAGGGGTTGAATGTAGGTTTACGATAAACATTATATAATAAGATGGGGCTATTATCCCAAGAAAGGAGGGTGTCAAGAAACGGGAGAGTTTTATTGGAAGAGAGCTCCATGGTGAATTTTATGTTAGTGTGAATGGAGTTAATGAAATTGAGAATGTTAGTGGGGTTTGTGTTGAGGGGGATGGAAACAAAAATATCGTCAACGTACCGAAGCCAAGTAGTATTAGAGAGAAGGGGGTGGTTGAGAATAAAGAAGTGTTCAATAAGTTCCATAAAAAGGTTGCTGAGGATAGGAGAGAGAGGGGATCCCATACTAAGGCCTGAGTTTTGTTTGAAATAGAGGTTATTAAAATGGAAAAAATTGTGTTCAAGGGTAAGAAGAATAAGTTTTTTAAGTAAAGGGAAGGGGTAATCTAAGTTGTAAGGGTTTTCAGAAAAGTATCGTTCTAAGAGGGAAAGGGTGAAAGGTACAGGAACAGAGGTAAATAAGGAAACCACATCAAAGCTAAGAATATGGTTAGTATGAGGAGAGATATGAGAAGTTTTAAGGATGAAATCCTCTGTTTTATATATATATATATATATATATATATATATATATATATATATATATATATATATATATATATATATATATATATATATATATATATATATATATATTTAAGGGTATATATATATATATAAGAGCTGGGCGTTGCGCCTATGTGCCTATGCGCCTATGGCGCAATCAATTTGTAGGCGCAACAATTTTTTAAAAAGGTGGATCCGCTTAAGCTGGCGCAACAGCCACCCTCTGCGCCTATACCGCGCCTATGAACAGGGAACAAAGCATTTTTTTTTACCCTTAAAAGTTAGAACTAGAAGCATGGCTAACTTGCATCATTCTAAAACCAGTGGTAACTATATATATAGTTCAGTAGTTTTTAACTACAAATAAATTCTCAACTGTTCTGAAAATTTGCAACTTCTGCAGCTCTCGTGGACCTCCTGGGGAAAACATGGACCACAAGGACATGGAGTAGGAAGAGGAGTAGATATTAGATTACGGTGTTTTAATTACAAAAATTAATAAATGTGTTTTTCCTTATAAAAGCATGCTTTTATTATCGCAATTCACAAAAGTTTACTTTTGCAAATAAACCCAGCTACGAATAGGCACCGGCCGAGAAAATTCAGAGGCAATAAAGTCACATAGGCGCTAGGCGCATTGATGTAGCAAAAATATAGGCGCACCAGGTCCCAGCGGCATAGGCGCACTCACAAAAATTATAGGCGCGCCCAGCCCTGATATATATATAGTTATATATATATATATATATATATATATGGCATATATATAGAGCAAAGAAAGAAGAAGTATAGGGCAGATATATGCTATGTACATATATATATATATATAATATAAATTTACATGTATATATATACATATATATATATATGCTATGGTTACAGCATATATACCATGAAACTCATAAGGTTATATATATATATATATATATATTATATATTATATTACATATATATATAAATTATTGGTTATTATAAGCATATATATATATAAGGTTATATATATATTAAAGAATATAGTATATATATATATGTTATATATATATATATATATATATATATATATATATATATATATATATATATATATATATATATATATATATATATATATATATATGTAGTTTAATTTAGTTATTAATTAAAACCCACAAATAATGCTACCAATAATGCTTTATATATTTTTAATTAATAAAGTTTGCAAATAAATGGTTGGACAGATACAAAATCCATGCAATGCTAATAAATAATTGGAAATTTTATATTGGATATAATAAGCTCACTTTTGCAAGCACTATCTTTGTTTCAATGGAATGTTAATAGATAAGAGTAATGCACCGGCTAATGAATAAATTAAAGAAACTGCCCCAAAGGACATCCGCAAACTAATTTATCAGGCGCCGAAGTTAAGATTTCACATAAAACACTTCTATATTCTCACCATTGCTTTCATTCTGATCAATGAGACACACACTTTCGGGGCGTGTCTTCATCTGGCATTTGTTATTTCTTTTATCTAATTACAATATTGTTATGCAATAATATTATTCCAGTAACGTACCCAATTAGCATTATTTCGCATTGCTCACGCGCAATACAGGTTTTTTTCTTTAATTCTTAAGATTTTTGGAGTATTAAGAATTGAACAACACAAGTTATAATGTGCCAAAATAGTAAATAACATCGTAAACAAGAAAAAAAAATCAATTGTTATTAAATTTCCCTTAGTACAATTTTATGCATTGTTAGCGAAAAAAAAAAAAAAAAAAAAAAAAAATGAGAACATGGCTAAGGAGAAGGACACCAGAAACGAAAGAGGAGTATGTATCGCAAGAAATGAAGCAAAAACAATTAGAAAAGAGAGAGAGAGAGAGAGAGAGAGAGAGAGAGAGAGAGAGAGAGAGAGAGAGAGAGAGAGAGAGAGAGAGAGAGAGAGAGAGAGAGAGAGAGAGAGAGAGAGAGAGGAAATAAATCTGTGTTGTATGGTCTAGCAAAATCGCCACAGGAGGGATTAAAGATAATGGTGACAGCGGAGGAAGTAAATGAGAGATGGACTGGATATTTTGAGTCTTTGTTGATCGTGGAGAGGGAGAACAGAGTGCTGGGGGAGGGGAATGATTTGAGGATACAAGAGGTGGAGGAGGAGGAGGAGGAGGAGGAGGAGGAAGGAGTTCGAAGAGACTGTTGCTAAGTTGAAAAATATGAAGGAGCCTGGCGAGGATGGTGTGGATATAGAGCTGGTGATGGAGGCGGGGGCCCAAACAATGAGGTATATACTAAAGCTGCTGAATAGGTGCTGGAGAAGTGGAAGTGCCTGAGGAGTGGGGAGAACAATAATTTTGCCGATATATAAGGGTAAGGGAGATTCTCGTATTTGTGAAAATTACAGGAGCATATCCTTGATAAATCGTATTGTAAAGGAATATGGAAGAATGATAGAGAGAAGACTGAGAGGGAGGATAGAATAAGTGCTGGAGGAGTGGGAGAGTGCCGAAGGAGTGTTGGAGAGCAATAATCGTGCAGATATATAAGGGAAAGGGAGATTCTGGTATTTGTGAAAATTACAGGGGCATATCCTTGATAAATCACTTTGTAAAGTATATGAAAGAATGATAGAGAGAAGAGAGAGGGATGATAAGAGCAAATTTGGGAAAGGAGCATCATGGGTACAGGAAGAATAGTGAAACAACGGATCTGGTCTTTAGTTTAAAATTTATTGTGGAGAGGACGTGGGAACTCAATGTTGGGTGAGGATGGCCATCGTGGATTTACAAAAAGTCTTTGATTCAGTGCCAAGAGATATGTTGTGGGGGTGTCAAGAGGAGGAATGTGAAGTTTCAGTGAGAATAATAAACGCAGAATTAAAGGCTTGTATTAGTTGTGTATATGCAAGCTGAGGATGGGATATGAAAATAGGAAGTGGTTTCAAGTGAAGACAGGGGTGAAGCAGGGGAGTGTTTTATCTCCCCTGTTGTTTATTGTGTACTTAGGTAGTTATAAGTAATTTTAAATCAAGATGGGACAAGAACAATGAATGGTTTTTTGGCATGCTCCGACAATATCGCATTTTGGAGCGTAAAGGAGAAGGATATGGAAGAGGGACATGAAAGGTGGAATGTATGTTTCGAGGAGGGTGAATAAGGAGAGATGATGGTTATGAGAGTAAATAAAGAGAGAAATAGGGAAGGTTTAAATATCGTGGTAGATGGAAATAACATAAAAGAGGTAGAAAGTTTTAAATATTTAGGAAGTGTGTTCGGAAATAAGGGAGGAGTAGGGGAAGATATCGCCGAAATGATAGGTAAAGACGGAAGAGCCGTGAACATTTTCTATCATTTGCTGAAGAATAAGAATGTGACCATGCAGGCGAAAAGAATCATTTTCGAGAATATTTTGATACTCATATTGACGTATGATGCGGAGAGTTGTACAGCAAACACAGTTACAGGAAGCAGAATACAGGCACCGGAGATGAAACCCTTGATGATAATGCTGGAAAAGATCAGAAAAGATAGTTAGGAATGAACATAAGAGAGAGAACAGGAATATGTGCGATGAGATATAAGATAGAAAAGGCCCAACTGAGGTCGCTGGGACCTCTGGAGAGAATGGAGGAGTCTAAAGTGGCGCGGAGGTCTTGGGAGTAGAGGCTGGGAGGCAGGAGACTTAGGGAAGGCAAGAGAAGTAAAGAAAGTACTGGAGAGGCACCGCTTCCCGAACATCGTGGAACTGAGAAGAAATGGTAGATAGGAAAGTGTAGATAAATGCCTTTCTGGGAGTTGAAGTAAGAATATATATATATATATATATATATATATATATATATATATATATATATATATATATATATATATAGTAAAGAAAAAGAAATATATATATATATATATATATATATATATAAAAATATAGAAGAGCGTGGTAGTAGATAGGTTGAAGAGCACTTACCGCCTCTCTGGGATTGAACCACAGCATGTTGCGTGTGAGGACACATACCCGGTGCTTCTTTTACGCCTGAGCTATCCCCAACCCAAAAAAAAAGTTGTTCAAGAACAGTTTTAAAGCAACTGGACTCTTCAAGTGACATGACAATACCAGAGATGAACAGTAAAATTCTTTTTACTCCCATTAATGTTCTTTTCTTTTTTTATATATATATATATATATATATATATATATATATATATATATATATATATATATATATATAGGCATATATATATATATATATATATATAAATATACTTGTATATGGATATATAGATATATATATATATATATATATATATATATATATATATATAGAGAGAGAGAGAGAGAGGAGAGAGAGAGAGAGAGAGAGATATAGAGTATAAATGTACATATCTATATATATATATATATATATATATATATATATATATATATATATATTTATATTTTTATTATTTATATATATATATATATATATATATATATATATATATATATATATATATATATATATATATATATATATATATATATATATATATATATAGTGAGAGTATATATATATATATATATAAGAGTATATATATGAGCTCACGTTTTGTTATGGTGAGCCAGTTTTAAGAAAGATGATTCTGTTATGATTTAGATTCGTTCGGTTAATGTGAACGGACATAAAAAAATTGTCGCCGTAGAAATTTTTCTATCATATTTACGTATTAGTA
>JABUQX010063428.1:0-2500 GCA_015478945.1 Trachelipus rathkii | reverse complement strand
TATATAAATAGTATATATATATATATATATATATATATATATATATATATATATATATATATATATATATATATATATATATATATATATTATTTATAGGAGGAGGGAAGCAGCGTACCAGAAGCAATGAGATTACCCCACACTGGGTATATATGGAGTGTTAGGGTACATCCAAAGGCACTCCAATGCCCAACAGAATTTTTTTTTACAATAATCGACAGTTTTTTTCAATTTTTAACGATTCGATAGTTTTTCCTATAATGATTTTCTTTTACTTTATAAACAGATATTTTTCGATGAATAAACTGATTATAGTTTCACTTTTTTTATTTTGTTTTTAATATATGGTAATAGCCTGGATTAGCGTAGTCTGGCGAAATATCGATATTTTTCCGATAATCTTTTTTTTTAATATCTTTCGTCCCCATATAAAAAAACTAAAACACCTCTGCCATATCTCTCATATTTAAATATATTGCCTCTACCGAATTTTTTTTTTGTTTAACTTCAGTTTAGGACCCATTAAATTTAAGTTATGATAAGTTTTGTTAAGTATACATAGAAAATCCCTGCCCAGCCCTGCATACGCCCATGGTTAGCAGTATTTGATAAGTAACAATCTTTGTTTATGCTAGCAGTAGTTTGTTAGGGTAGGATACGTATTATTTTGTTAGAAGTAATTTAAAAGTTAATAAATTTGCTTATGTTAACAGTTATTCATAGTTTAGGTATATTAAGGTTGGTGTGTTGGTGAAAATCAGTGTCATGTATTTTGAATTCGTTCTCTAATGATCAATGGAGCTTGATGGAGAAGAAAAGGGAAGGAGGGAGTGTAAGTGTATGTTTTCGTGTTTTTGTGCTACCGTGTTATCGTTTCTTGATGTTTTTGTTCAATTAAATAAGAATTTTAAACAAAAATTAGCAATGAAAAAATAAATTTTAAATAAATATCAAAGATGAAAATAAAAGCAGAAAACTAAAATTAAAATTTAAAATAAAATAAATTTTAAGAAAGCTAGCAAAGATATTTAAAACAATATAAAATTAAAACAAAAATATTATTAAAAATAAACAGAAAATCCATAAATGGTGATGCATACAACACTTAAATCAATTATTCAATTGATTATGATGTAGTGCAGTAGAAAGTGTCAGAGGTGAAACTAATTGCAACAAAAATGATTCCTATTGCAAATGGTATGTAATCCGCATCTAATCAACATACTAAAAATATACGATCGTACTGTCACGCAAAATGCGCTTTTTTGGTCGCCATCTTGAAAAAAACATGAAAATTAAAAAAAAAAAAATTCATAAAAACTCAAATGTGGTATCAAATTACAGGAAATTTCATGCTGAAAAAGAATATGATATTGGTTTTTAAAAGTAAAATGTTTACCAAGATGAAATAGGGGAAAAATGATTAAAAAAAAATTATACCAACATGACCCTGTATTTACACCTTAAATGCTTAAATTATGCTACATTACATTACACCTTTACCTGATACTGAGGGACTAATTTTGATTTTCTTTATTATCTGTTCAGGTTGGTAATTTTTGTTTTGAGTGAAGAAATAATCATAAGAGAAATGGAAGAAAAAGCCTGCTTTCTATGTTCCAATGTGCTTTGTGACGATATTCCCTATGTCGCATTAACAGCAAAAGGCTTGACAGTAATTATCATCGCGAGCAAACAAAGGAATGATAAAATTCATGAACATTTCATTCCCACGCCTACTGATGCTGTAAAGTACATAAGAATGTCAATCCTATCAAAATTAAAAGTGATATAAAATTGAAAGCATCGCAAGATGATATTCCTTCGACCAGTTCGAGAACGCTACGAGAAGTGTTGGATCATTCAATTTCAAAGAGAATCGTTTGTTTTGTAGGCAGATTATTACGGATTTTGAAAAGCGTAAAAAAATGCCAGTCATTCCTATGCGTACTCTCCAGTATGCAGTACTAGAAGTGGTTTCTGGAGAGCAAATGTACACACGATGATGCTTTCAGTCATAGATTTACCTGCTGCAGAAGTTCGATATCACCAAGTGTACAGTGTCAATTTTAGGAGCGGCAAATCCATTCCTGTGAAGGATACCCCTGAAGGCAGTGGAGGATTGCCCACATCAGTAGGCCATCCGGTTGACACTGATAGTTCTGATGCTTTGGTAAAGACATATGAGTGGTTACAAGAAAACTGTCAAGAGCCAATATCTTGTCAGTGACTTAGTGGAAAAAAATGCGTAGTTTTTTTTTACCAGAGGGAAGTGAAGCTTACACTTCTAGACATTTGAAGGAAAAATTGCAAAGACTGGTTTGGTGACCTCATAATATCAGGCACAGATGGGAAATGTAACATGATAACATTTGGAAAAACTGTATCAAACATAATCTTGGACTATCACAAACAAAAAAGACTGTATGACCTGATGAAGAAAAATTTAAATTAATGGAGTCTGCAGCAAAACTGATCAGAACTAAAATACATTTGTTGT
>JABUQX010063427.1:27500-30000 GCA_015478945.1 Trachelipus rathkii | reverse complement strand
GAGAGAGAGAGAGAGAGAGAGAGAGAGAGAGAGAGAGAGAGAGAGAGAGAGAGAGAGAGAGAGAGTTATTGAGTTAGGAGAGTTGTTTGACGAAAAGCCCTAGATTCGACCTTTTTAAGGAGAGCTGTCTGAGTTGAACCACCCCAGATGTGTGACGCATACACCATACAGGGGCGAACGACACCCTTATAAAGGGCAAGCAACTGTGGTGGCGTGAAAAAATTTCCAATTTCCCTCAGAACGCCCAACCTCTTAGAATCTTGCTTAGAAAGAGGAGTAATGTGATCCTTCCAATTAAGATCAAGAGAGAGAGAGAGAGAGAGAGAGAGAGAGAGAGAGAGAGAGAGAGAGAGAGAGAGAGAGAGAGAGAGAGAGAGAGAGAGAGAGAGACTTCCAATTAAGGTCACGAGAAGAAGAAACACCAAGAAGATTAAGGACATACGAAAGTTTGAGTTATGTGTTTTCGAAGATGTTGAAGCTGTGTTGAAGATTATGTAGAGTAGTGAGATGAACGAACTGAGTTTTTGAGGCATTTAAAACAACCATGTTCTTAATGCCCCAATTAGAAATACGAGAAAGGTCATAGGTTGGTTACTCCAAGGCCATCCCCCCTAGCGTAAGCCACTTGCTGTTGGGTGTGACATTTTTCAAAATGAAATGAGTAATGAAGGGTGGGTCGTCGGCATATTATTGGATGGGTGAAGAAACAATTGAGAGAGGTTTTTTTTTTTTTAAAAGTATAAAAAGACTTGGGGATAGGACAGAACCTTGAGGAACACCACTATTTATAGATTTAAAGGATGAACGGTGGCCGTCTACAAAAGCTGCTATAGAACGGCCGGATATGAAATTCGAGAGAAGGATAGATGTCGAAGTTTAGAAAGGAAAGCTTTGTGCCAGACTCTATCGAATGTCTTACCATATGTCTAGCGCCACAACAAAGAATTCACCGAAATGCCAAAGGGCTGAAGACCAAAAATGAGAGTGAAGGGAAATAAGATCGCCGGTTAAACGTTCCTTATGAAACCCATACTGGCGATCAGAGATAAGATTTGAAGAATTGAGATGTTGCAAATCTTCTTCATAAGGATAGATTCAAAAACTATAGAAATAACATAGGTTAATGCGATTGGACCATAGCTTCAAGGTTGAGGGGTCCCCCCCCCTTTTCAACACCGGCTGAATGAGCGCACTTTTCCAGCAGGAAGGGAAGGTCGCAGTAGATAGACCGAGACAAAATAGTTTATCTGAGCAGGGTGCAAGCTCGGAAGCATAAGTCTTGAGAACCGCAGGAGAACCGTACGCCTTCTTGAGAGAGAGGGAGAGAGAGAGAGAGAGAGAGAGAGAGAGAGAGAGAGAGAGAATTTACAATTATAGGCGTAAATGAGTTGGAAGGGGTGAAGAGGGAGGGAAAGCACCTGGATCTTCAAAGTCGTAATAAGAGGCAAAGTTTTGAGCGAAGAGTTGAGCTTTAGTAAAAACTATAGAAATTTGTAAGAAGGAACAAGATACAGGGGAGGGGAAGTGCAGAAAGCAAAGAGGAAACATTTTTTTTTTTTTTTTTTTTTTTTTTTTTTTTTTTTTTTTGCAAAATATCAGAAAGGATGTGAGGAAGTGGAACCAGAAAGATTATTGCATTTTCTAAGGAGAAAATAATTTTTAACCTGACGAAGAATAGATTTTGCACGATTCAAGAATGAAATATAAATTGAGTGAGTTTTTGGAGATTGATGACGACTGTACTTCCTTAGGGCAGCGCCCCTGGGGTGAATAGCATGAGAACAAGCAGGGTTAAACCAAGGTTTGTTAGAGTTAGTTGAACTTTCCATATTTATTTCCTTCAGGGAATGAATATGGAGAGTACATCTCCATGCCAGAGAGAATCGCGCCAGTAATTCGCTCAGCACACTCCGAGGGACTCGTCCCAAGGGAGTGGTAGTCATTCCATAAGAAACCAAAGAAGTACGACCGCAAGTCCCACCAAGTTATCAGCACCGGAGGCAAAAAGCGTTTCCTCTCAGTATGAGTGGGTCTTTCATGAGGAAGACTTGAAGAGATAGAAGAAGATGAAAAGATTAAAAGGAGGAAAGAGTTTGACAGAATAATAAGAAGGATTAGAAGTTAAAAAGAGGTCTAGATTGTTGGGTTTATCTTCAATACGATCAGGAATACGAGTAAACAGCTGCGCCATCTGCTCGAGGTCATTCTGTATAGAGAAATGGTAAGCAAGTCCACCAGCCCCATCTTGAAAAACCCTTTGGCGGTGGTGAACGTTGAAATCCCTAAGAATGATAATTTTCAGAGAAATGTGAAGAAGAGACAATGTGCTCTGTCTTGAAGTTTAGGTAGTCAAAAAAATTAGAATAGTCAGTTGAGTTAGGGTACAGATATACTGAACAGACGAATTTAGTAATAGATTAACAGGATAACTTTTGCCATGCCATAAGGTAGAAAATTATTAAGACTCCGAATCAGAGACACGAGGATGAACAACGTCGTT
>JABUQX010063427.1:17500-20000 GCA_015478945.1 Trachelipus rathkii | reverse complement strand
AATGTAATAGTCTAGGTTTACAAAAGAAATTGAATACTAAATGTGACAATAAATAATAGTTAAGGTTTACAAAAAAAAATGAGATTTGAATATTAAATGTGAAAATGCAATAATTTAGGTTTACAAAAGAAAATGATAAACTCAAAATATTATGGTTAATGTTCAAAGTTTAGAAAACGGGATATCTGTAAATAAAATTAAAATATAAATGTGCCTGTTTGAAAAAAATGGAGTATACAAATTATGAAAGTCGTAGTTTAAAGGAAAATATTTTTATTAAAAGTATACGGTCGAAGCGTAGAAAACGAGTTACAACGCATTACGTTATAGAATAACGTCACAACTAGAATTCCACGCTAGTATCTTTGTCATATACACTTATGAGTGTATGTATGTATGTATGTATGTATGTATGTATGTATGTATGTATGTATGTATGTATGTATGTATGTAGTATGTAGAGCAATGAGAATGAGAATATCGGTATGTATACATGTATGTATGTATGTATGTATGTATGTATGTATGTATGTATGTATGTATGTATGTATGTATGTATGTATGTATGTATGTATGTATGTATGTATTATTTAGCGGTTGATGACGTAGCCATACCTGCCCATTGAGTTTTATATGTCATAGAGGGGTGGAACCAGTGTATTCGAACTCAGTTCCCTTCATTACATATGGTTTGATGTAACATACATTAAGCAAGTCAAGAGCAAGTATTGATTCATGCACAGCACAACTCTGACCTCGATCCTGTTCTATTCCGATTCCGCTCCGGAGTCTGTCTAACCCCTCTGATTCCTACCTTTGGTATCAAGTTTTAAGACTATTTATTATTTCAAATTCGTTTAGGGAATGGTACAAACACTTGAGATACGTCCTTGAGATAGTCCCTACGCCCACCATTATATATATATATATATATATATATATATAATATATATATATATATATATATACTATATATAAATATATAATATATATCCAATAATATCTATTTCTATCGACTAATTATATATAAAATATATATATATATATATATATATATATATATATATATATATATATATATATATATATATATATATATATATATATATATATATATATATATATATACATTAATACATCAGTAAATACATTAACTTATTATTTTTTAAAGATGCATTAGCCATAACCAACTTTAGGGACTAGCACCCCTGTGGTGTGTAACGTCGTAGGAATGTGCTGCATCAAGTTGAAAGAGGATACGAGGTCTATTTTTTTAATAATTTTATGTAATTTTCATACAAAAAAAAATTTCATGTTAAGTTTATACAAAATGTGTTTAAATGTGACTTTAATCACTTGGTCAATAGATCAGAAATGACAGGGAAGGGGAGGGGTATGTGTGGTTGATTAGTTTGATCTATTTATTTATTGATTAAATGATATTTTTAATAAAAAATTAGTTGAAACAAAGTGTTTTTAGTATTTTACATGCAACGTAGTTATTTTTACGTTGAGTTTATACGTAATGTGTTCAAATATGACTTAAAGCAGTAAAGCAATAGCTCATGGCAGGCTGGGCAAGGGGCTTGTATGAGGTGTTTGCGTTATTCTTTACTGCTTTAGGGTCAATAAAGTACACATTTAATAACTCTAATTCAGTAAAGCAATATGGCATAGTCAAATGGGAGAGGGACTTGTGTCGTGTGTTGGCGTCACTGCTTTACTGTTTTTTGCCTATAGGGTCATTAAATATGTATTTTATTGACCCTAAAGCAGTAAAACAATAACTCATGGCCGGATGGAGGAGGTATTTGTATTAGGTGGTTGCGTTACTACTTTACTGCTTTACGGTCAATAAAGTACATATTTTTAATTAAAAAAAACATAAAAACAAAATAAGACATGAAATAAATAAATTTTAAGCAAAAGAAAATATAATGGTTTAGGTTTACAAAAGAAATTGTGAAAATATAAATGGTTCAGTTTAAAAGAAAATGTGCTCAAAATATTACAGTTAATGATCGAAGAGAATAAAAATATAAATGTGTATGTTTTATAAGAAAATGAAGTCATAGTTTAAATGAAAATATATTTATTTATTTAGAAAACTGAATAACGTTACAATTCCTTCGCGCGTAAATATTGCGCCAGCGGCCGCACACGTCGGTTTCACGTCGCTTCTCGCCTGCGGGCGCACGCGCACTTGTTGGCTCTCCACGCGACCGTTAAATAAAATAATAATAATAATAATAGTAATAATAATAATAATAATAATAATAATAATAATAATAATAATAATAATAATAATAATAATAATAATAATAATAATAATAATAATTAAATTCAATAGAACTGACTATGGTGACTACTAATACTACCACTGTTAGAGAGTTGAGACCTGTGTATTCGATCTCAGCACCCATCATTGATGTAATATAGATTATGCAAGTCAAAAGCAAGTTTTGGATACAAGCATCGCACTACTCTAGCTCAACTCACA
>JABUQX010063427.1:0-12500 GCA_015478945.1 Trachelipus rathkii | reverse complement strand
AGTAATAAGAACCCGAAATTATTTTTTTAGGTTTTATAAATTTAAAAGTAAGGAAAAGACAATTGATCCAATTAATTTTGATGAAAATTTAGTAAATTGGATAATATTTTCAATGCTTATTTCGCATCAGTGATTTCTGAGGTAAGACTGGATAATAGTTTAGAGATTAGTAGTTCCGGTGTGTATGCAATAAATAGACTTACATAATTTGAAATTGAGGTAAAAGAAATTAAAGCTTTACTGGATCATATGATCCAAGTAAGGCTGCAGATCCTTATGGTATATAAGGTAAAATTCTAAAGGAATGTAGTAGCATCATTGCAAAGCACTGTATTTGATTTTTAAATGATCTATAACATTTGGTGAGATACCATACGACTGGAAAACAGCATGCGCTGTGCTTATTTTTAAAAAAGTTAGTAAGGAAGATTTGAGAAATTATATTATAGGCCAAGTTAGTTTAACATCTCAGATTGTAAATATTTTGGAAAAGTTACTGAAAAGTCATATTGAGAAACATTTAAATGATAACAAGATACTGCATGACTCCTGTCAATTTTTTTTAGAAAGGGTGGATCGTATCAGATAAACCTTTTAGAATTTATGGAATATATTACTGACTGTATTGACAGAAGAGATCAATTTGATGTTATATATTTAGACTTCAGCAAATCCTGTGATAAAGTGTCACATATATGAATGATGCAAAAGTTATCACAATGTGGTATAGATGGAGTGGTGCATGGTTAGATTAAAGTATGATTGTGGAATAGAAGGCAGTGTGTGTATTACTGGATGGCAATGTTATCATGGGAAATCGTGAAGAGTGGTGTCCAACAAGGTTCAGTGCTTGATAAACTTCTTGGGTGGGCAGGTAAGTGGCAAATGAATTTTAGTAGTAAAAAGTGTAAGGTTCTTCTTGAAGGCTATTCGAATGAAAGATTTAAGTACGATATGAATGGGGATTGAGTCGAATCTGTGAACCAAGAAAAATATTTGGGTGTGATTGTAAGCAGTAATCTGAAAGTGACTGATCAGTGTTTGGAAGCAAGGAAGCTAATAAGATGTTAGGTACAGTAAATTGCAATGTCGTTTACAAGAGCAAGGAAGTTGTAAGAAATCTATATAACAGCTATATTAGGCAAGTATTAGAGTCTTGTGTACAATCTTGGGCCCCTTATTTCAGAACAGACATATATATATATATGCTGGAAGGTGTGCAACGTAGAGCAGCAATGATAATTTCTGTCTTTGAGAGTAAGAGCTATGATAAGAGGCCAAAGAAGTTAGGAATGTTTTCTGTAGAAAGACAATTTATTAGATGGGACATAATAATACGTCTACAAAATATTTACATCTCTCAATGATACTGAGACCAGTAAATTCTTTATAACAGAGCAGGGGATATGATAAGAAAATAAAGTAGAAGGTATACCATCTTGACGTAAGAAAATGTTCATTCAGTAATAAGATTATTTTTTTTTTTTTTGGAATGGTTTGCTGCAGGAAGTCAGTCATTGTGACTCACTTGCAGTTAAAAGAGGATTCTTCGTCGCTGTTAAGCTTTATCTTTGTTGTCAATATGACATCGCTACCAGTAAGTAAAAGCTCCTGAACACAAGAAATTATATCATTACTGAATGACTTATGAACTCTTACGTTGATAACTCAGGAACGTTCAATCTCTTCTTGCTTTGCCTTGGAGACATCGAATTACGAATCTTGAATCGATTATTAAGGTAAGCCAGCTCCTTTCCCGATTCTAATTCCAATTATTTTTAATTTTTCATTTTGATTCCGATTTCACAACAGTAAATCTAAATCAATGTATTGCAAGGATGTTAGTTACTGCTTTTATAATTTCTTTGAGTTAATATGCCGTAACTAAAAATTTGTTGGAATTGATTGTTAGGAAACTTAAAAGTTGGATAGTTATAACCTAATTGGCTATTTAATTTACTTTTATTCTCTGCTTAGTACAAATCATTTCTTAGTATTTCCAAGTGGTCCATGAATAGGTGGCGTCCAGTAACAATCGAGGGTTGTGCCATCTTATAAATTTTGAATGGGGATAACATATTGATTTTCTATTTCTGGTTTAACTGTATTGTGCAATAAGTGTAACACAATGTTTTAACCTAATGTACACCACTAAATATGGCGCATATTTAAGATGGTTAATTTATTGTCTTTGTTAACTATTGTTTTTTATATATAAAAAAAAGTATTAAATTTTTGCTAAAATTACAAAAAGCAGATCTAACTTTGTAGTTCTATTAAACAAATAATTTACAGAATAAATATATATATATATATATATATATATAACGTATATATATATATATATATACCGTATATATTATATGATATATATGTATTATATATATAAATGCATGCTATTATACGTATTATTATTATATTAGTATATTATCTTTCATTATTATACTATATATATATATATCTCGAGAGTATCAGTAACAGTAATAGCAAAAATATTTCTCTTCTCTTCTCTATCCGCCCCTCCCCGGCCCCCTCCCCGCGATCCTGACCCCCGACCCCGCTCCCTGCTCCACTCCCAGCCGTTTCGTCGCCTTTCCGCTCGTTCACAACGTTCGCCTCCCGTCCCGTCTGTTCTCCTCTCCTCTGCGTCCTCTCTTCTCCTCTCTACCCTCCTCCAGACCCTCGACCCATGTCTCCGTGCTCTCCGGTGGCCTCTCTCACCGGGTAGTCATCTCTCCTCTCGTCCTCCACGTCTCACTTTCCTCTCCCGGCTCTCTTCTCCCTTCCACCTTCATGCTGTCATCTCGCCTCTCACGGTCTCTCTCCTGTCTGCTCTCGCGCGCTCCCCTCTCGTCGGTCGTCGTCTCTCCGTGCGTCGGATTTGTCGGCGGTTCGGCGGGGTCTGGGCTTTAGGGGGTGGTGGTGGAGGAGTTCCGGAGTGGAAGTTTTATAGTGGACTGGTCAAGTGACGAGGATATAGTATATTGCGTAATGTACTGAATATAGTTATATAGTGATTATAGTATAGTGATATTGATCTTGATAATATAATATTATATTTATAGTAATAAAGATATTAGATAATTATCTATAGTTATATATATATATACGTATAATTTCATCTATCAGTTATACGTATATATATATATTATATATAAGTGTATTATTACAAGGATCACACTTCCTTCAAAATAATCTATATTAATTATAAAAAACACTTATTATATATACTATATATATAATATATACTATATATATTATATATTTATCTATATATATATTATATAATATATACGTTATATATATATATATTAGGTCCAAGAGGTCGGGCGTCCGCCAAAATTTTGTTAGAGAGACCTTTATATTAAGACCAAAAAACGGGGCATACAGCCGTCCCAAGTGGAAAAACTTCAGTCCGCTAATAGCGCAAAGCGCAACAATTTTCAAAAAAATTAGTCGCAAATGCACATGTCCCCTCTTATAACATACAAATACAATTTTTTTTTAAAAGCACATATTTAGGAGAGCGCAAAAAAACTAAATAAAAATAAAGCATTTAAGTTTTTAAAAAGATGAATTTTTCAATTTTAATTTGAAAGATTGCAAATATATGATAAATAAAAATGAGAAAGATTTTATTAATGTTATTTCAATTTATCTTATGTGATCTTCCTCCCTCGCTCTCCCTCTTGCAATTTTGAATAGGGGTCAATATTTCCCTTTCACACTAAAAGATAATTTTTTCAAAAATTGCATTGGGATGCCATGACGGATGCCCTCGCTTTGCTCTTGAGGGAATTGGTCAGAGGGCACTTGACTAACACAAAAAGCCACTTTGGTCACAGGCGCTTGAGCTGGGTAATGGGATGTATGTATACTCTAATAAAGCTCAAGGTCTCCACTCAGACCTCCTGGTTCTATCTACAAATCACGGACAACATCAGGTTCTACTAGTGAGCAGGGGTTTTCTCGTCGTCAGAAGTGCTCATCACAATCTACGACGGGCTTCCTTTGGCTCAGAACTCTCATCGTCTCTCATCCATCGATTCTTTGTCTTCCGGATCAAAATTTCGGTTCTACTCAATATATAGGCTATCAGATCATGAGTGACTAGCTTAGGATATAATTTGTAGTACGGGATTATTGAGGGCCCATTCACTATTCTTAGTAAATTATTATGAAATGTGAGTACATAATATAAATGATACTACGAATCTATTTTTGTTATCAATTTGGATGTTGCAGTGCATTTGTGAATATATATAATTGAGATAATAAATATCAATTTATATATGTGATGTCTATATAATATAATATATATATTAATATATATATTATATATATAATATATATAATATATATTATAGGTCGGAGCGGAAATTATGTACTTAGGTAGTTATTGAGGAGTAGTATTTATATAGTATAGGCTAAAGTCTATTATACTTATATAAATGATGACGTAACTTATAGCGATTTATTTATTCAATAATATTTGGGGGACGTAGTAGAATTTGGGGGTATACTGTTAATAATATATTTACTCCATAGAAGCCTTACCTACCAATACTATGATTGAATAATCATTAAATACATACTTTACTATATAACTATGATGTATTATTCTCATAGTAATTTATTATTTTGTTAGCTATTATGATCTTAAAAGTTCCTTAGCTGTTGATTCATCTAACTGTATACTTATATAAAATGTCATTTGCCTGTTACCTGCTATACAGTATATTAATAATTTATATTACGCAATTGGATATAAATGGTTTATATATAAATAGCCAGTATACCAAAAAAATAATGATGACTGTATAGAAAGCGTATATAAAATAACCTTATAATAGTTGATAACACAAATCGATGTTTTTTATTTTATGGATAAATGTATATCATATAATATATATCTCCAGTAAGAATTTTTCCATAGACGGAATTATATGACTAATTTATGAGTATGCGCTCATTTGAGGTATTATACTCCGTTAAATGTACCTATCTAATTATGTATTTTTTCTATAATACTAGTAGTACTGGTTTGTTGTTTATATTCCCATTATTAACTACTATTTAAGAAAAAAAATAAACTAATTTTTTTACTTTACAGCATTTCTTTGTTAAATATATATAATAGTACCATAAACCCCCAATACCTGAGACCATTGATATCTTAATAAGGTTTTTCATATGATATATATTTTACTCCTTAGTTATATATAAAAGTTCCATCAGTTCTTACTAATATATATCATTATATTCTATATTTTATATATACTCTCGATTACATTTAGATAAAGTTAAATATCATGTCATCATATAGTATGCGTATCCAGTAGACAACTAAAAAGTTCATAGTAGTATCACTAGGACGTAAATCACCGTTTTCTACACGTTATTCCGAGAGTAGTGTGAGCAGTAGACTGCTATGGGTATTGTTACTCACCTCTTTATATACATAGCAGACCAGCTAGTAGTCTAGTCCTGAGCGACTGCATTGACTGCGTTACTCACACCTATCCACCTGGGACTATCATATACTCTCATCCTCATTTGAGACACATGGTCCTGATGGAACATTTCTACCTCAACTGACATCGTCGCTAGAGCAGCTACCATAATAGGTATTTTCAAGGAACGGCTCATCCATTACTATTAGATGTGTAGAACTAGGAAATATATGAATCTATTTATTATCACTCATCAAAACATCATAAAGATACTATTATATAGACGTGTATATGTAGGAAGTATGTTTTCTTTATATCATGTACTGTTGACTATATATGAGAAGATGTTACGGTTAGTTTGCTTATAGGCCTATCTTATGTTCCTCAGTGAAAGTTTAGTACACCGCACTATGTCACAATACGTATAACACTATCTAGCAGTATAGTAATATCGAGATGCCTTGATGTTTTCAACACCTAAGTAGAGGCCGCACCAAAAAACTATATCTCACACTAGATCTGGTGAGTTCTTATAGACTGTCGCAATTCGACCTTCTCAGAATATACCTCTCATGTGATTCCGTTTTAGCACAAAGTGAAGAGCTGCCATTCGCACGTTCCAATATATGTATATGTTGGGCCTTCTAATTTTACCTACTCAGTTCCTGAAAAACTGTGGTCTCTGGTCAGCTTAAGTCCACTCCTTCAAGTCTCTCTCATACATTTGATTGATCCTCTACACGCGTGAAGGCCTACGCCACCCATTTCAGAAGTGCAGGGAGTATTTGACAAGACAGCCCTGTTGCCCTATAACCCCACAGCCAACTCAAAAATCATCTCAAAAGGATGCACCTGCTAACCTAGTTCATAGCTCTTTTCTTTTCCTTTGTTTGCCTTTGATTGGGCTTATATTAGAATGTACATTGACTCAAGGTTTATGTTTTTGCCGTCGTAGCAATTAAACTTGTTTTTCTTCATACCATCTCGCTTGCCACATATTGCTCTTGGATGTGAAGCGGTGGGAACACACCAAGTACTTTTGTCCTCCGAGGTCAGAGGAAGACGATTGAGAGTTCTAATCGTTTAGTGGGCATCGTTTGCTTCCGCGGGCCCCTAAGCTATCTTCTTCTCTTCCTGAACATAAAACTGCTGCCAAGCTCCTCAACACAGCAAATAGGCGCAGCATTGATTTACGTTCGCACTGTACTTCTTTTCTCGCTTCAATTAACCCACATAAGGCTGACTTGGCATTTGTTTATTCTGGACAGACAAAGTGGTGGTGCGGGCTGCCACACAAATTCTGGTGAACTAGTCCCACTTGTGTCATTGCGGATATAAAGCATGGGTACTTTAGGTGTACCCCCCCTCGGACTGCTATCAAGGACGCTCTCTTAAAGGATGTAAAAAGTATTTATAAAGTTTGTATCATCAGTATCAGTGGCACGTTTACCAGCTGAGTAACGAACGCTAGTGAGGATTGTCATTTTAAGCTCGTTGTTCCCCAAGGGTGCTCTGAATTCTCGACAGTTGCACGTTGTGTCTAAATTGGTATTTTTGTGTGCCCATTTCCCCAATTCTGGTGCTTTGTAGCGTTTTTATGGATCCTTGTACCTAAGAGGACCAGCGAGGAACAATTGAAACATCCTTGGTAGCCAAGATGTTTAATGTGTAGCAAATGCAACGGCGATTTTCAGTTAGGCTAAGTGCATTATGTTCTTCAAGCAGATTTTCTAGCTGAGAGGTTTTGTCTGCAGAACCTCTCTCTCGTGTCATATTTTGCTCCATCTCTTTCAACGCGCCAACCACTATCTCTGCAATTCGGTGCCTGTTCTTCTTCCTCTTCGTCCCCGTTTCTGCATGAGCATCATCCAGAAAGGCTTGCACAGAAAATTTGTATCATTATGTGTTGTAATGCAGGCAACCTGAAGATAAATCTTACTTTAGTTGTTTCCTTATTAAATTTGGAGTTATAATTTTTTTCAGAATTAGTATTATTCATACTGATTTTTACTGATCTTATCTTATTATCCCAAATTTTTTATGAATATCCCTAATATGTTGGCTAGGATTGTGCTGGTCTGAGAAACAGATAACCTCTCTACAGGCCAGGACAGACTTCTCTCTAAATCAAAGTATCTCAAATAATTCCCAGTTGAAACCGTCATGCCGCCCCCTGAAAACTATGTTGTTGTTCCCCAGTCGCAAGCTGTCTGCGGTTGTTTGGCCATAACAACTGACCTTATATTTATATGTTTGATTATAAATCAGCCTTCCAATTATTATATGCATGGACACTCAAAGAAGATCCCTATCCACTTTCTTCTGGGGGTACAGGTGGAAATTCAACAGAGTTCAGCAATAGGTAGGAACAGGCAATTTGAACAAAGAACTCAGACGGCCACAATGTGAATAGAACCAAATGTCATGTAGCAGAAAACAAGAAGCAAAAATAATTTGAGGAGGAAATGTGATATTAATGACAAAATGAAACTTGGTATTTTTTAAATTCGAAAATTTTTTGTATGGACTTTAAATTTTTTTATTATTTATTATTCTGTTAGTTTTTTAATGCTGTTAATTGTGATGGTGACAAACCATTTGAGAGGTTAGACCTGGGTGTGTAAAATAAACACTTACCTAGTATAAAGTCAAGCTCAGAGCTCTCTTTCTGTTTAAAATATTTTCCAACATAGACTGAACGCAATTGATGGTGTCTGACGCCTTTTGCTGGGTGCCTCACTGTCTGTTGATGAGCAGCTCCGGGTCCGCTTTGACCCTCCTTCAAATTCAGTACACAGCTCCTTGTGCAAAGAAGGATGTCTCTAAAAAAAGTTACAAAACTGAAAACCTTATTCATGTAAATAAAATATTGAATTTATCAACATAAAAGTGATTTGAATTTAAATAAACAAAATATAAATATAAATTTCGAATCATAAAAAAGTAATCGGTTAAGGTTACTTACGATCCAAGTAGTTGCGATTTTCAAGCTATGTGTTAATTTAATGTCAAAGCTGAAGTTTGGTTTTTTTTTTACATATTGGTAGCTTCAAACTCTTCCTTTTGTAGCAGCCACTATCCTAAATGAAGTGCCGGCACAATATACTCCTCTGCTCTTGACCAGACACAAAGTATATTGAGTAAGATGGGTCCATAGGTCTTCCAAAGTCAGCTTGGGCTGGTGCTTTTTTTCATGGGAAGTTACAGGAGGCAATCAATCTCAATATAATTGCAAAGAGTTCCGATTCGAAACGACTTTCACCACAAACAACCGTTTTGCAATTCTTTTTTTTCTCCTTCCCCTTTAAGGAGCAAGCACTTATGCCTCAACTCTGTTTTTATGTTCCACAACCTTTAAACACACCAAAAGCACCTAAAAAAGTTTTAATAATAAAAGTAACCATTACACTTAGTAAATTGGCTATAAAAATAATACTTAGTAATATAATATAATAATAATAATAATAATAAAATAAAGATAAAATAATAGAATAATATAGTCAATTGACATAATGATAGATAAATATATAAATAAATAATATAATTATGTATTATTATTTATTCTTATTATTTAGTTTATTTATCTTATATTATTCGTATTATTATTATTACTTATATTATATATTATTTTTATTATTACTTTTATCTTATTATTATTATTATTATCATGTATTATATATTTATTTTATATTTAATATTTTATTTATATTATATTTATTTGATATTTCAATTATATTTATTATTTTTACCTTATTTATATTTATAATTTATATTTATATTATTATTATTGTTCATTGAATTGATTATATTTTACATTATTATTATTTTTGTTATTAATTTATTATTATATTATTTTTAATATATATATAATTATTTATATATTATCTATATATAATATATAGTTATTATATATAATATATAATATATATGAATATATATTATGATTATATATAATATTATATATATATATATATAGTATATTTATATAAGGCAAAATATTTAGATAGAGCGCAAACGCAAATTATTAGTAGAGCGCAAATTTGCGGGCTTTTTGCGCTCTTAGAAAAAGTTGTTAAGCCAAAAATGGCAAGAGGCGCACTTTTTAGAAATTTCGCGGCAAACTGCAAAAACAAGGCACATTTTTTACCATTAATAGCGAAAATTTGGCTTTTGGCGCTTTTGCGCTTCATTTGCGCTTATGCCACCTCTGATTATATATATATATATATATATATATATATAATATATATATAGATAGTAGGTTGTATTATATTATATATGTATATTATATCTAGTATATAATTATAGTGATATTTAATGTAGTATTATATATATAATATATATATTATATATCATATATATATATTATAATTCTAGTATAGTTGAAATTTACTAATCTTCAAATAAAACTTCTAAGTACACTAACACCTTTATATTCGTATAGGAGGGATAGAAGTGATTGCAAAACAACTATAGAGGAATAGTTGTCCTTGCTTATGCATGCAGAGTTAGGTATATGAGAAGAATATTGGAAAAAACGAACTGAAGAGAGATAGTGGAGAATAAACTAAATAAGCACAACATGTCTTTTAGACCAGGAAGAAGGAACAACTGAATCTGATTTTCTTCTTGAACGATGATAAAATTGAGAAAACTGGGAGTGGTTTTAAGAGACATTTATGTATCTTTTTATCGATTTAGAGAAAGCTTTTGACACGGTGCCTAGGAAAAAGCTATGGAAAATTATATGTGATCCATACGACGGAATAAACCGAATGTTAATATAGGGTAACAGAAAAAATGCATCATAGGGAAATGAAAGTGCTCGTTAAATACGTCAAATGGGGTTGGGTGAATGGTTTGAGGTGGCAGACGGGAGTTAGACAAGGGGGTATCTCACCTTACAATGACGTAAAATCTATATGGATAAATGTATAAATGTAAAGGATGGCGCTGGAGGAGGAAGAGGAGATGGGTGGACGTGTGTTGAGAAGACCAGAGATAGAGATAGAGGAGACTTACACAGGGTGATGCTAATTGTGGTCGGAAGTGTTACGGGATGAGGTGGATGAGGATGAACAAAGAGAAAGACTGGAGCTGTGATTGACGATTTTCGAGGGAGGCAGGGATAGATGTGCGAGATCGCAGAGGTTGACGGGATCGTTGTTTCGAGACCACGGAAGCCCTTCAGTTCCTGGGAGTGACGGTGAATTTGGAGGTAGTTGACACAGGAGATCGAGGGAAAAATCGACGAGAAATTTTCAAGAAGACTGAGGCATCTGTACCCGATATTGAAGAACAGGCATGTGACAAGAAAGGATGAAGGTGCTCATTTAAACCACGATACTGAGACAGAACTGATGAACGGAGCAAAGGAGTGGACTCTGACAAAAAAAAACAGAAGTAGGGTGGAGGCAGTGGAAATGAGGGTGTTAAGACTGATAGTCGGAGTAAGTAGATGGTAGAGGAGGAGAAATGTGGAGATTAGGCGCGAGCTAGAGGTGGAGTCGTTTCTGGATCGGTGGAAAAACAACAGTTGGAGATTGGTAACGGACATGTTAGAAGCAATTGAAGATGAGAGATACCTGGTCGCAAATGTTACGGCTATAACCGTCCGGTGGATAAAAGACGCAAGAAAGAGATGGGTAGATGAGTAGGGGCAGCTGCAATGAAGAGAGGACGAAATCTCGAACAGGTGGAGAAAGAGGAAATGTACAGAGACAGGATGGCATGGAAAGGCTTCGTAGGTGACAGGGCACAGTCCTAATCTACGCGCTTGTGAGAAAAAAGATTATGGCAATATATATATAATATATTATATTAATATCATTATATTTATATATATAAATATATATATATATTATATAATTATATATTATAATATATATACTATATATATATATTATATATATATATATATATATATTATATTATATATATATATATATATATATATCTATATATATATATATATAATATATATATATATATATATATATATATATATAATTATATATACTATATATATATAATATATATTATATATATATATATTATGATATATTATATATATTATATATTATATTTAATATATATATATATATATATATATATATATATATATTATATATGAATATTATATATATATAAATATAATAATATATAATATAATATATTATTGTATATTTAATATAATATAATATATAAATATCTATATTTAAATAATATATATATATATATATAATATTTATATATATATATATATATATATATATAATATATAATGATATATATAATATTATATATATATTATATATTAATATTATATAATTATACTATATATATATATCACATTTAGGAAAAGTTAGGTTTAAAATAACTTTTTTGAGTCTTTTTCACTTACTTTCGAGGTTCCTGTGAGCCTCCAACCTCTAAAAAGTTAACTTTACTACTTTTGGCTAGTAGAATATGAAAAAAAACTACTAACTGTAGTAGTGCGACACGTGCTTTTTAGTTTGTAGTAATGAACTTTTTGTTCAGTTGTATAAATGACACTAATTTAACTATTTTTTTTCTACTTTAACTAATAGTAGAAAGAGAAGAAGTAGTAAATTTTACTACTGATTTGAAGCGTTATATTTACTACTTGTGTAGTTGGTCATTGCGTGATTGTAAAATTATTCCACGCATGACGCCACCATCCCCCTTTCCAACAACTTTGAATTTACTTTAATACTTATATTATTACGTCACGGTAACGTCATTGAACCATATTGATATTGAGCCATATTGATTCGATCACGCGGCACATCTGGAGTGAGGATTCGACTCTCACGCTCTTTAGCTTCCTGCATATGTCTAACCACTAGACCATGGCGGATAATGGTATTGCATAAATAAAAATAAATCAAAATTTTAAAATATTCCGCTTAATTCGTATTATATATATATAATATAAATTATATAAAATATATATATATTATATAATATATATATATATATATATATATATATATTATATCATATATTATATATATATAGTATATA
>JABUQX010063426.1:40000-56537 GCA_015478945.1 Trachelipus rathkii | reverse complement strand
AGTTAAGGGTTTCATGAAAAAGGCTGTTTAGGAATCGAAGAGTGTGAAGCTCCCACTTTTTCAACAGAAGGGCTAAAAATAATACTTTCAATAATAAATATGGAAGATTGGCAGGTAAAGACTCTGGATGTAAAAACAGCCTATTTACAAGGAAAAGAAATGGAAAGAGAAGTGGTGATAAAACCTCCGGATGAAGCTAATACCCTAAAATTATGGAAACTTAAGAAAACGGTTTACGGTTTAAAGGATGCAGCGAGGAAATGGTATGAGAGCTTGGTGGAAGTGTTAATAAAAACTGGAGGTAAGAGAAGTAAAATAGATAACACTATATTCAAATGGGAAGAGAATGGTGTTATTTATGGTATAATGGGAATTCATGTAGATGATCTAATATACGGTGGGAATGAAAGGTTTGAGAAGAAAATCATATCGAAAATAAAGAAAAAGCTGAAGGTTGGAAGAGAAGAAAGTAACGTTTTTAAATATCTAGGAATAGAAGTGGAACAAAAGAAAGGAGGTGATATTATTATTTATAAGTCAGAAAAGTTACACAAGAGAAAAATTAGTGATATCTAAAATAAACAAGGATAATAAAGATAAAAGATTAAATGAAGAAGAGATGACAGAGTATAGATCATTGTTGGGAAAATTAAATTGGATGGCACAAAATACTCGTCCGGATCTTAGTTTTGACGTGAGTTTTTTTGGAAGAAAGATGAAAGAGGCTACGGTAGAAGATTATAAGGAGCTAGCTAAAGTGGCTCAAAGAGCAAAAAAGGAAGAAATTCAAATGAAAATACCAAAATTAAGAAAGGGTAGAATGAGGTTGGAGGTTTACTCAGATGCATCTTTTGGTAATGTGAGCGAGGGAAGGACACAGATAGGGTATTGCATACGGATAAGAGATAGAGAGGGTAATATATGTCCTTTATTGTGGAAGTCCAAAGTAGCAAAAAGAGTGGTTAGTTCAACTTTATCAGCTGAAACCTTGAGTATGGTGGAGGCTATAGAATGGGGGGAATATCTTAAATATTTGTGGGAGGAATTAACAATTACCAATGATTTTGAAAAAATGGATATTATAGCTATGACATATTATAAATCTTTAAGAGATAGCATAAATTCTACTAAGGGGGTTAAGAATAGGATCTTGAGAATAGAGTTAGCTAATTTAAAGGAAAAAATGGAAAATAGGGTGGTTAAGTCAGTAGAATGGGTAAATTCAAGGTTACAAATAGCAGATGGTTTGACTAAGAAAAATAATATGAAAATATAATCGAATTAAGGAAGGCTTTGGGATATAATTAAGGGGTGAAAAACAAAAGTTTAAATTATAAGATACTTGTTTTAGTTTTAGGTATGTATGTGGGTCGCTTCACATAAAAGGGCATGGTTTTTTCTTCTGTATCTGTCCAGTTTTAATGTGAGTTATTTTATATTCTTTATTTTTTATAGGAATGATATGAAACTTTGATTTAGTTTTGTTTTTTATATGATTTAAAATGATTATGATTTAAAGTAATTTGATGATTATTTATTTTTGGTTTTCAACGGGAGTTTTTCAACTAACGGATTTTTTGAATAGCTGTAGTAGAGAAAAAAAGAAAGCTATTTTTTATTTTTTTTTCTCCGGAAATTTTGATAGAAACTTTCATTTTACTTGTACCCTATACTATTACTATATTCTATCTGTATTCATTCTGAAAGTTTTAGTCCATATGGAGACCTTTTTTTTGTTCTGCTTTCTTGATTTGCAAAACGTCATCTAACCCAAAACAAGGTTAGTTATTTAATGTTTACAATATCTAGTTGATTTAATTTCATATACATTATTTATATCATTCACAATAATTAGAAATTTATTTTGTGGTGATTTTTGGGATATGTTTGAGAGCCTAAATCTCAACTGGTCCATCTTTGATTTTTTTGTTTTTACTATTTCTGAAAAGAGCAACTCAAGAGCTTTCAAATGACCCATAATTAATTTTGGAGAAATAAGTCTTTACTCCCTAAAAAAAATCAATTTAAAAATATTGTGTTTTTCACTTACATCAAACGATTGTGGTTATTAATCAGAGGTCTATTACAGGCCTTTTCTTAGTACAGAACGCATTAATTTTATTACAAACCAATATTTATAATATCAGCAGTGCATTGTAGGAAAAAATAAATCAATATATGCATGATATATATACAGGTACCATAATTAATCATAACATTATTTCATAGATATCTGTAAAATTGAAGTACAGTACATGGTAACTTTAAAATATATGTTTAAAACATTGTTTAAGGCTTGTAAAAGATCTAATGCTTTTAAATGTGCTTTAATTTCTTTTCAATTTTATCATGAACATATTTTGGACAAAAGTATTGTCTGAAAGTTGACGTTATTGAGTTAAAGCTGTGTTCCCTAGATGTTCGAGGTGTTTGTTTGAAATGTTGTCTGGACCAGTTGCAGGTGAGTTTTTAAGTGTCATTGTTAAGTTTTCTAAGTCAGTTGTGGTTATTTCTATTGTTGGGTGTGCTCGAGTTTTATTTTCTGAAAGCTTTGATGATTTTCCTGTTTTGAGGGTATGTGGGATTTTGACTGCTTTACTAAGCTAGGTGTAAGAATGTGTGAGTGTTGATTAAAGCAGTGGTTTTCAAACTGGGGTGCGTTTCGAAATACCAGGGGGTGCGCGACAACCTTAAATTTTATTTTTTAGTAATTTTTGTTTTGTGGAAAGCAAGTATCGAAGTTGAAAGTTTGGAAATCTTTCCTATTTTGAATGTAGAAAATTGTAGAAAATAAATAAAATTGTCAGGAAAAGGACACATTATCACACACCTGACAAATTTGAGAGAAGAATTTTTAAAAGTTTTAATAACCTTCCAAGTGAAGACCTTGGATGGGTCTTATATCCATCCAATGAGAACAACGAACTCGGACATCTTCATATTACATTCCAAGAACAGATGATTGAAATTAAGGAAGATACAAATTTAATAAGTACTTTCCATGAAACAACTTTGTCAAATTAGTGGTATGGATTGAAAAATGAATATCCTAAATTAGCACAAACTGCAAATAATTCCTTGCTTATATTTGGATCAACATATTTCTGCGAGCAAACGTTTAGTGCTATGATAGGTCTTAAGACAAAAAAAAAGAGAAATAAAATAACCTCTCAGCCACTAAAACAAAGAAAATTTAAATTAATTAAGAATTGTCAACCACACCCTTCTCATTAAAGTATATAAAATAGGTATGTTTTTATATATATATATATATATATATATATATATATATATATATATATATATATATATATATATATATATATATATATATATATATATATATATATATATATATACTATATATATATAATAGGCATATATATATATATATATATATATTATGAAAGGGTAAGGGTTGCATGGAATCTATTTTTATTCTTGGGGTGCGCCACTGAAAAAAGATTGGGAACCACTGGTTTAGAGGATTGGGGGTTTTGTTTGTTTGGATTTTTGATGGATTTATGAGTGTATGTTTGTTAGTTGGTTGAGTTTTTCAGTATATTTATTGCTTTCCCACATTCTGGAAATTGTTATTCGTGTGTTGGGTGTTCTTGGTGGGGAAAGTTTTGAAGTTGTTCGAAGAATGTATATTTGTCAAATTTGTGATTTGGGTGTTTAGGGCGTTAATCTGTGATGTTGGGTAGGGTGGGACGGTTTTAAACCATTTGGTTTTAAACCACATAAAAAGTTGGTTTAAACAAAAAAAACCATGCATAAAATATCTAAAAAATATATTTATTAATGATTTTCTTTAGCATGTTGATATGGTTTTCTCAATATTTCAATCGAGAGTAGCTGAAAGGCAATAAAAAATTTTCTGTGAATTTTATATTATTGTGAGAATGATTATATATATATATATATATATATATATATATATATATATATATATATATATATATATATATATATATATATATATATATATATATATATATATATATATATATATATATACTTGTAAATTTAACATGTTTAAAACATGATTCTTGTTTCGAGCTCTCGGGAATTCATTTTCTACCCATTGATGCCACATTTCAAAAGTTTATAATAAAACTCATATATGGAGTGTGAGGATTTGTGAGAAATGTGGCATAGTAGCGCAGCAGATTTTCTTTGTGCGTCATTATCATCTGTCATCCTTTAAAGAGAATTCAAATATAAAGTGACATTGTCGTCATATCGCAATTGGCCATTAATTATATTTTTGGGTGTATTGCAAATATAATATTTTTTTTTTTTAGTAAAATAATAAAGTAAAACCTTTTTTTTTAGATAGAGTCTATATATTATAATATACCCTCATTTTTTACTTTATGAGTTTATGTAAAACTCAAAAGCAATAATACTTTTATACAGTTTACAGTTATCAAGAAAATTTGAAATTTAGAATAAAAAAGAAATTTTAAAATTTTAAAATATGTGTGTTACTTCATATGAACAGTTTCTAGTAGTGATTTTTGCCTTTAAAATCTATTAAAACCATTAAAAACTACATTAAAACCATCAAAATAGCATAAAAAAACAAAAAACAAAAAGCATTGGTTTATTTGTTTTTTTTTTCTCAAAAAAAATAAAACTGGTTGTTGTTTTTTTTTCAGCCCTAGATGTGGGTATTATTTTTATGAGTGAGTTGCGTTGTTTAATTAGTTGTTCTATTTCAGGTGTTAGGGATGGGTTATATTATTTAATGTATCCTCTGGCTCTGGGAATGAATTGGTTAGCTGCTCTTTGGACTAGAGAAGTGAAATTTTGTATGGCTTTGTTGAGTGTTGATGCGTTTGTAATATTTAGGGGATGTATGTTGCTTTCTACATAGTTGGTGAATTGTGCCCATATATCATCATATCACATATATCATCATCACCCACCTTCTCTCCCTAAGATTGGGGGGTAAGGTACTTCACCTGCACTGGAAACAGAAAAGTAGCAGAAGAATATGACGCAAGTCGAAAAGAAAGCCCAGCCTTACCGACCTGAAAACGACGCTACCTCTATCGCTACTATACATACTTTTAATCCTTTCATTATCCTGTTCGCTTTCTTCAACGCACTTCCCTTCAATGGATTTGTATTAAATTTTACATCATTCTTTTTAAGGAACTCTATAACAGGTATTGATTCATAGAATGTTGCAAAAGAAACTGAAAATAAAATAAAAGAAATTTAAAATTCACGTAATTAGGATAGTCAAAATAATTTTAGGTAATAGTTTAATTAAGAGAATCAAAAAAATTAAAAAATAATCATTTTATATTATCTTTTTGACATAAAAAAGATGAAAGTGGCATAGAGGCAAGAAATATCTTCCCAAGAAAATATAATAGTTTAAGATATAACATAAAATGGGCTTACACTCTCAAAATTCAATTGATACTAAAAAAAAGTGATATCCAGAAGTGATTCAAATTTACATATCGTAAGAAATGCAGACAATTTTCCTTGTTTTAAATTTTATATATATATATATATATATATATATATATATATATATATATATATATATATAAATATATATATATATATATATATATATATATATATATATATATATATATATATATATATATATATATATATATACAAAAGATAACATTTTTGTATAGAAAGTTGTTTTTGAAAAACCCATGCTTTCTTCAAAACAGTCCTAATCTTTATTTTTTTTGATAAATAAAAATTAAAGTAGATAAAACTTATACCCCCCCTCCCTCTTCCCAATTTTTCGATTGGTTAGTAACGCAGTCGCCTGATGCTCCCCACCTCCCCATCCTATTACTATCAGGAAAAACCCCTGCAAAAAGTTTCCAGATTTCACCTGTTTTTACAATAAATATTCCTAGTACTTTTGCTCGGCGTAGTTTGACGATTTCTATATCTTTCGTAATTTCTACTTGAAATGTTCTTTGTACTTTAAAACCCATTGAAAGTTGTTTTCACTAAAATTTTTGCAAGGAAATTTAACGAACTATTTCCCCAAGAAAACTTTTCGCGGGAGTTGGAAATCTTCTCCCCAACTGAATACCATCCCTCCCCCTCCCCCCTTTCCCGCCGGTCGGCAAAGCGCTACAAGGATCATTTTTGTATTCGTGATATGGTGAACTGTTGCGCTGCTCTTAAACTCCGATTTGATCAAATTTCTGTTCTGGCAACCGACCTGTGGGTTGAAATAAATTTTGTAAAGATAAGATTGTTTCCGTTCGCGCCCTGTAAAGAAAGGCATCAGATTATCTAAACACAGCAGTCTCGCTGTGAAAGTGGCGACCTTGCCAGGATTCTATACAAAAGATAACATTTTTGTATAGAAAGTTGTTTTTGAAAAACCCATGCTTTCTTCAAAACAGTCCTAATCTTTATTTTTTTTGATAAATAAAAATTAAAGTAGATAAAACTTATACCCCCCCTCCCCCCTTTGTCTTCCCAATTTTTCCATTGGTTAGTAACGCAGTCGCCTGATGCTCCCCACCTCCCCATCCTATTACTATCAGGAAAAACCCCTGCAAAAAGTTTCCAGATTTCACCTGTTTTTACAATAAATATTCCTAGTACTTTTGCTCGGCGTAGTTTGACGATTTCTATATCTTTCGTAATTTCTACTTGAAATGTTCTTTGTACTTTAAAACCCATTGAAAGTTGTTTTCACTAAAATTTTTGCAAGGAAATTTAACGAACTATTTCCCCAAGAAAACTTTTCGCGGGAGTTGGAAATCTTCTCCCCAACTGAATACCATCCCTCCCCCTCCCCCCTTTCCCGCCGGTCGGCAAAGCGCTACAAGGATCATTTTTGTATTCGTGATATGGTGAACTGTTGCGCTGCTCTTAAACTCCGATTTGATCAAATTTCTGTTCTGGCAACCGACCTGTGGGTTGAAATAAATTTTGTAAAGATAAGATTGTTTCCGTTCGCGCCCTGTAAAGAAAGGCATCAGATTATCTAAACACAGCAGTTTCGCTGTGAAAGTGACGCCCAAATCTTCTGAGGTAAACCCAAGAAGCTGTGAGAGAAGCTCTCAAAGGAAAATAAACTCTTCAGGTTGCCAGGCAGAAATTCTACAGAGCATCTGCGCATAACAGGTTAGCACCATTTCTCACGTTCTTTTTACTAAAAGCCTAAATTCAATTAGTATTTTTTTTAAAAGTTAACTTTTATTCACCCCATTTGAATATCTTGAACATTATTAATAAAATAAAATAGCCACTACTTTAAAGTAAAAATAAAGTAAAATTTGGGGGTCAAATTTTTTGTAATATATACATAACTAATCATCAAAATTGGAGCCAACACAAAATTACGCACATTTGGCCATATTTCAAGAGCATATATTACTCATCTTACGATAAAAGTTTTATCGCAAATCTCAATATATTAAATGATAAGCAATAAAAACGCTGCCACACTACAAAGGCACATGATCCCCACAAATATATAATTTTCACCACGAATATTCCTGCTCATAATGCACAGTAAAAATTATATCACCACTTCGCACTCAGAGGAAACCGTTTTCCTACCATAAGATGAAGAAATTTATAACCGAGAAACCAATCTCTCTCCATCAAAACTCCTCCCCAAAAGTTTATACTGACGCTCCGGAACGATTCGAATCACCACAAAAATATCAGAATGGTTCAGCAGCTCTCTCCCAGAGGCAAAAATTGGATGACTACAATAAATATGGTAAACATATCAGTTCCACCACTCTTGGAGCTTTCGACGCAATTCTAAATGTGATAGATCACAGAAACGCCACCACTCACAAGGCATATTTTGAAAATATTATGAAAGATAGTTCTCAAAATCTGAGTAAGAACACAATTTTAAATGTTTTGCCTACCAATATTTCTCATAAAGATTGTGACTTTATTTCAAATGTTCATTTCAATAAACCTAAATTTCATACTACTTTTATAAAAAAGGGCTTTTTATATAATAAAACAAAATATGATTGTAAACTCAAATCAAGTTCAAAAGAGATTTTAGATATAAATTTGAATGTTGTAACATGCCCCACATCTCTTTGTAATCTGAATGCACCTAAAAATGTAAACTTTGAAAATGCTTCTCATGCAAATATGAACTCTTATTATTTAAATGCTCCGCGAACTTATGAAAGTTTTAAAAATGCTACCACATGCAAATCATTTCATGAGAATGTTGAAAACCATGTTTCATGTACCGTATTAGATGCTAATTGTTTGAATTTTCCAAGTAAAATTAATGCTAAAACACATTTTACTAATGTTGAAAGTAGGTCGCATAATGTTCAAAATATAAATTATTTAAATAACTATAATAATGTAACTGAGAGGAAATTTCATGTACTTAACATGGGCACCGCTGCTCAAAATGATGATTTTAAAATTACTTCACACAAATGGCTTGAAAATTATCATCTAAATGCTCACTCTGACGACACCTCTCAGAATTTTTCAGTTACAAATTTAAATGAAGCCCATCCTCAGGAAACTATAAATGGTTTTCAAAACGCTAACTCGCTCTCTTTTAAAGCTTTGAACTCTCCTGAAGACGAGGTGTTGTTACCTTCAGAGAGTGTATGTGATAAAAAGAAAAATAAAAACTTAAAAACACATAATTTAAATGTTACTAACTATGAGTGTGCACAAAAAGAACCCACAAATGCTGTCTCTCTTAGCTCAAAAGCACACCATATACTAGATAGGGTGCCAAATGTCTCTTCTTTTTATTTTTTCAGCTCTGAGTATCCTGCAGATGATGATGTATCCTTAGCCGTTCCAGAGGATGTACCAGATGAGATGTCGGTAGGATCTGTAGGTTTTGTACACAATAATTTTATTAATCAAAATGCTTTCTTTTCTAGAGGTTCACCTGCTCAAACATCTCATCACTTAACTAAGGTTCAGGTTTCTAACCCTACTTTTGGCCCATTGCCAAAAGAGGGAAGTAACATTTATAACCCATTTTATTTTTTTAATGATACATCTAATTACAATAATAATATTTCTTTTAATATTAATAATAATTTTAATGAGGTTGTTGTAATACCTAGGGGAATAGAACCTGTTCAAGTAGAGCATGACGTAAATGGAAAATCCAACTCTGAGTTTTCACACCTCACAAGGGTTAACCCTATCGCCCATTTTAGTAATCCTAGGATGTGGGATAGGAACCCTTCTCAAGCCACAACCGCAATTGCGGACAGTGAAAGTAGTAGTAATATATATGACATAAGTCTGGATGATTCCAGTTTAGCACAAAATGCCGCATATAGGAGGGATAATGAGGAAAGTATTGAAAGTGTAAGCATTGATATTGATGTTGCTTTAACGCAGATGAAGCATCAGGAAGGAAATAGAGAGATGGAAAAATGTGATGAAATATGCACAGAGGATGCGAAGGTTAAGAACAGCGATGCTGTAGGCATCTCACATAGCACTCTTAGGCATGATATTGGCTATGGGACGTCAATAAACAGTTTGGATGGTGAAATAGGGGTCCGAATGCCCTCTTTCAACCCCTACAGAAGGAAAAGCTTCCTAGGTAGAGCACATGACAAAAGTAATATATCTAGCATAGCACACACTAGAATAGATAATAGTACTCCAAATTTACTTTTAGATAGGGATTTAATTGTAAATGAAAATTGCACATTGAGCCTAAATTTTAAACACTTTCAGCATAGGTTTCAAAACTCTTCCTCTACTTCTGTTATTTTATCTCCATTCCAATTTAAAGATTCCACAAATTCTTTCGCTGTGTTGATGAAAAACTATGATCTCTCCCCACCATTGATGTCTAATATAGATTTCTCTTTACCATCTAAGCACGCTCTCCCTATTCCACATGAGAATCTCTCTCACTGCACTCCCCCTCCCCCTTCCACCCAAAAAGACTCCTCAGATACCGTTTTAAATTTTAGTGAGGCTATGTTTTTCAGATCTTTATTGATTCTACACTCAGTTTTCTGAGCAATATATAGTTACACACTGAGATCATTTGATAAAAAATATTTAGAAGGCTCTCACCCTCGCATTTAATTCCTCTCAGTTGAATTTCACTTCTATCAAAATATGAGCTCTCTCCTCCTCCCTAAAGTAGCAATTTATTACTCCTCTTTCAACTAATGACGCAGTTCATTTTCAACGCCAGAACCACCCATTATTAAATTCAACATTTGATGAAAAAGAAATCGTCACACACCCCCACAGAAAAAACTTTAAATCCATCACAAATACATTCTTCTCAACACCTGATTTTTCAAATCTTTCTACTCAAACCCACACTACAGTAGAACTCTGATAGCACTTTATCCAAACCCAAATATCTTCCAAATTCAACCTGAATCAAGTAGTTCTCAAAGCTCATCCCACAGGAGTTAACCTATCTTGCCTCTTTACAATAATAAGTAACGTAATCAAGGATGAACAGAAAACATATCAATCTCTCATAGGACCAGCTTACTTCCTCGATACTGATATATCTTTTAACTCTTATACATTACTCAATAAACGCTTTCTCTTGGATTCGGGATCAAACTCCTCGCTCATTCGGCATTCCCTCATCTCAGAATTAGAAAGCAAATATGCCATTAACATCCCATTAATAAAAACTCCTATTGTTTTGAAGTCAATCACAGGGGACACATTCAACCAAATTGGTACCACAATTTTGCACATCCACATTAAACACATTTTGGTTCCTGTAAATTTCATTGTCCTTGACGACTCTCTTTGTGGCTTCAAAGCCGATTTACTTTTAGGAACTAATTTTTTTAACTCAACCACAGATTAGATTTGAAGTTCACAAAAACACTATCTCTATTAGGTCAGATACAGCTTTCATCTCTATGCCTCTCATTCCTATATACCCACAACGTCAAAGCCCTCCTAAACCTCAGGTAAATCACAACACTTCCTTGCCTCTATATCAAAATGAATCAACCTTTGCAAATGATATTATGATAGACACAGATACCATATACAAATTAAGCATTATTGAAAATATCACTCTTGATCCTTATTCAAAGACCACACTGTCTGTAAATGCTCTTTCTTTAGCCTTCACCCCCCCTCCTGACCGCCTCATCTTGGCTTCTGAAAAGTCATTCCTCCATAATTGTATATTTATCGGTAGTGTTATGAGCTCTGTTACACAGGGTCAGGTCCTTTTGGATATTATAAATATGTCCGCCGCACATCACACTTTGCAAACAAACTCCTTTTTGACAACAGCAAATCCTCTTTTTACCCATGATACCCCCTTTGAAACTTCACATGTAAATTTAGCCTCATCGTCTAGGGCCTTTCTGCAGCGCAACTGCGAAAAACTTATAAAGAAATCGTTCAACAGTCTTTCAAAAATGAAGAAGACGAATGTGCATCTTTGACGGATCCAAATCAACTGGAATCGTTATTGGACCTTCTCATGTCCTACAAAGACATCATAGCATTAGAAGATGATGAAGTACCGATCTGTCCGCTAATGAAATTTAAAGTAACACTCAAGGAAGATGCACCCAAGGTATTATACCGACCACAATACCGCCTCCCCCACAGGTACTTTTAAAACACATAGAAGAGTGGGTGGAAGATTCTCTTCACAAGGGATATATAAGACCCGTTTCAAGCGAACACTCTGCACCCCTACTGATCATTCCAAAAAAGAGCGGTGATTTACGGGTGGTGGTAGACTATAGGCTCCTTAATTCGCATACTATTTTGACGAGATTTCCGTTGCCATGCATTTCAGACATTTTGAGCTCTCTAGGTAACAGTTGCCTGTTTACCTGTGTCGACCTCAAAGATGGTTACAACACAATGGAAATTGAGGAAGAGACACAACCGCTACTTGCTTTTAGAACTACTAGAGGGCAGTATTGCCCCACTCGTTTAAACTTTGGGTTAGCCAACGCCCCCTCAGCATTTGCTAAATTAATGGAGTTATGTTTACATAATCTCTTAGGCGACGCTTTGCAGAGTTTTTCCTCGACGCCCGTATATTTATCAATGGGAACTTCTCTTGAAACCATCTGAAAACATAAAGAAGGTCCATTGATGCATTTCGGAAAAACCAGCTAAAAATGAACTTTCGAAGTGTAAATTTTTAAGAACTTCTCCTTTTTCTCGGTTTTAAAATCTCCAAAGAGGGCATAAGTCCAGACCCTCTAAAACTTAAAACTCTTACAGCTTTCAAGCCGCCAACCAACGTCTCAGAGACGCGCAGTTTACTAGGCTTTCTTAATTATTTTTCTCATCTTCTGGAACATTACTCAGAAACTATTAAGCCAATTACACAACTCATCAAAAAGAACAGCACTTTTTTCTGGGGTCCCGAGCAAGCTGAGGCTTTTGAAATACTTAAAAACAAGTTATTGTTACAGCCACAGTTGTGTTACCCAGACTATACCAAACCCTTTTTCATCAACACGGACGCCTCAAATATTGCTCTGGGAGCTGTTTTATTCCAATTAGACGAAAACAATAAGGAGAAACCCCTCTCCTTTATCTCAAGATCTCTTTCTAAAGCGGAAACAAATTATCATACTCTGGAGTTGGAAGCTCTGGCGATTGTGTTTGCACTGCGCAAATTCCGTAACACCATTTTTGGTTACGAGGTGACTATCATTACCGATAACCAACCTTTGATTCATCTCATCAGACACAAACAACTCTCTGGGAGACTCGAGCGGTGGAATTTATATATCCAACATTTTAATCCTACAATAATTTATAAACAAGGAAAACTGAATGTAGTTCCTGATTACTTAAGCCGAAATCCCCCTCCTCTAACGTACACGCTCACTCAAAACACAATTCTCCCAAAAACAAGCTTTCATCTAACAAAAGAAAACTTTGTGAGAGAACAAAAGGCCTGCGATAGACTGAAAGATCTTTATGATTTTGCCAAGCCTCTGCTCTCTCACAATAAACCTCTTCAGCACCAGGACGTTACGGCTGACACTTTTCCGCACGTCCTCATTGACGATATTTTACATTATGCAACACAAGATGGCACATTCTTACTCCAGGTACCTGACTCAATGATCATTCTATCATTGAGTTTAACCATGACTCTCTCCCATCTGGACATTGTGGTATTGAGAGAACAGTGTATAGAATCAGGGAAAAGTACATATTTCCTAAACTCTATACTCTGGTGAAAGAGTATTGCACAACTTGTGTCTCATGCCAGAGAGTTAAAGGTAACAAGCCAAAGAGTGCTGAAATAAAGAGTTACCCTCTCCCGCTAGAGCCATTCTCGAGACTTCATCTCGATGTGCTGGGCCCTCTACCTACCTGCAAGGAGACTAAGGCCAAGTATATATTGGTGATGAAGGACAGCCTCACAAGATATGTGGAACTCGTCCCTCTCATTCACCACACAGCTAAAGATATAGCACAGGCATTGCTAGAACGAGTTATATGTCGCCATAGTACGCCTGAAGTAGTAGTGTCTGACAGGGCCCCAGAACTAACTTCTACCTTCTTCAAAGAGATTTGCAAGCAGTGGGGTGTAAAAGCAGTAAACATCGTCGTTCGAAGACCAGAAGCTACGGTCTCTCGGAAAGAGAAATGTGAAAGATTGCAAATCAATTTGAGAACACTATGTCAACTCGAAACAACACAGATTGGGGTAAATTAATTCCTTTCACCCAAATAGCAATTAACTCCACATATAACTCTTCTATCGCGGTTGCACCCCACATTTCTTATTGTACACGTACAACAAACGTCTTCCATGGGATCTTCCTAATTACATCTCTCCTTTTACTAAAGGATCAGAACCTCAAAAACCCATTCATGAATATATACAAACTCTTGCTGAAAGAGCTAATCTCATTCGAGACCAGGCTCGCCACCATCTTCAACAAGAAACAACAACACAAATGAATAAACAACATAAGAAAGCAACTTCAACTCCGATTAGAGTTGGCGATTATGTGTTTGTAATTGACGTAAAGAGACCAGGGCAAAGTCCGAAATTGTTTTCGAAGTGGACAGGCCCGTTCTTGGTCAAACAGTTAGTTCATTTCAATAAATTGCTTTTACAATGTTTAAAAACTTCTAAAACTTTTATTGTGCATAGGGACAACATAAAAATCACCAAACTTAGAGCTAAACCTATTCCAATTTCTGCTACCAAACCAAAGAGTGATCTTGTACCATCTAATAAACCCCCTCCTAATATAGTTCAACAAATTCAACCCCCTCCCCCCACCCCCCCAATTCCTAACACCACTCTATTTTAAGAGACAACTTCCACCTTCCTTGCAATCACCACAGAGAAATCTTTTACCTCCCCCCCCTCCTTCCCCACCTCAATCTGATTCACCTCCCCTACCTCAAACTTCTCATCATCCACCTCATTCTCCTTCTTCTCCTTCACCTAGTTCTCATCTACCACTTCCTTCAACTTCACACTCAACCCCCCCATCTCAAACTCAAGCAAAATCTACCTCCCATGCCCACCTTCCAAGCCCAAAGAAAAACTTCTTTTTCTCCCCCTCCCCTCCAAAACGAATATCTTTTAAAGGTTTTCCCACCAACATACCCCCTAGATTATCTTTTGATGAATCTCCACCATCACAACCTTCAGCACCTCACTTTCAGCCTTCAACACCTCACTTACAACCTTCAGCATCTCAAAGCCAACCTCCAACAACACCCCCATTACCACCAAAATATCATTTCAAAGTATCACATCCGATTCCAACTCCACGACCACCACCACCACCTCCACCTATCCCACAAGAACCTTTACAACCTCCTCCATCATTCTCACTACCGTCTCCTCAAGACACAATTCCTATCCCCCCATCCACGCCTAGAAATACATCACCTCCTTCCCCACCAGATAACAGATCTAGAGATCACACGTTTGTCCCAAATTTCCCAATGAGAAACCCAAACATCCCTCATCCCATGGCTTTAAGGGACAGACAACAAAGAACAATAACTAGAGGGGGCAGGCAATATTATTTACCACCACAACAAAATATTCCTCGAGGTAGAGGTTTTCCACCAAGACATCACAAGCCATGAATAGTTATTTGGTTTTCTTTTCAAATCCCCCAAGGGGAGAACAATTTATACATTTACACCAACGTATAAATATAAAAACATATTGAAAATGGACATTTTAAATATGCATAATAGAAAAAGTTAAACACATTTTTCAAGTAATAAGATACTTATTTTTTTTTTCAACAGCAAACATTACACAATAAACCACCTCTCATAAATTTTTCATATATCTTCTCACAGGAATCATGCATGTTTTTTGGTTCTTCTTTCAAATAATATTATCAACTTCCTTTGCTCTGGAAAAAGAAAACAAATATGAAGTACACCCAGGATTCATAGCAAAACGAATAGGACAGATCAAATTCATCACTTCCTATCTAGAAATCAATACAGACCTAAGGTGCTCACAGGAAATATACCAACAAATACAAAGGGTAGTAAGCAAAAATAATAACCTAACATCTATTTATATTCCTTATTTGCAAAACCGGTATAGAAGTAGATTTTACCAAGATGAAATATACTCCCCAGAATTCCAGTTTATACACGCAAGGTTATTGACGAAAGTCAAAAGAAATTCTTAGCTTTTGTTCAAAAGATCGCCTGGTCTTATCTCATGTAAAAACTCAGACTCAGCACACCCCAGGAAATATCAAAAGAGGTCTTTGGACATAGGCGGGTTCAGCGTTGCATACCTATTGGAAACCGCCCCATGGAAGATAATCCAAAAGCTTTCAAAAACTAGAATAGATATGTTCAAGATACACGAACCTCACTTGTAAATAATTTTCCAAGAACACATTCATAATATACAACACCGTAACAGCCATAGACAGATCATACTTAACAACATCTCAAGTACGTACAAACTTCATCCATCTTTTCATAGAGCTTCAACAAGAGCTCTTAAAATTAAACATATTTACCTCAACTTAGAAAAGACCATCTCAGATATATATATAATCTTTTAGTGACAGGTTCAGAACATTTGGGAAAAACGCCAAAACAACATAAGCACTCCCCTAAATTTTGTAACTTCATTGACATCATACTTGAATCTTATTCAAAACAGCAGCAAGCTCTACATCACCAACCAATACTTCCTCTCAACCGTGAAACTTTCTACACTTTCTACCAATTTCTTACTTTCTCCTGGTCTTATATCCAAGAAAATCACCCCTACATATTATCCACCATCATACCCTTCTCCGAAGAAACCCCTTATGAAGCTTTCAACATCATTCCATTTCCAACATCTTTCAATGACACTTATTCTAGAATCATACTGCATAACCCCTATCCATATTACTTTTTTAAACCATAAAACATTAAAATTTACCTACAGCACAAGTCTTTCAGAAGATATTTGCAAGCACTCAAACGATAATTACATTTGCTTTCCTTCAAATCTTATACATCAAATAGATTATCAAGATTGTATCTTGTCAGCCATACTTTCTAAACCCAACACTAC
>JABUQX010063426.1:7500-30000 GCA_015478945.1 Trachelipus rathkii | reverse complement strand
TATATTTAAGAGGAATAGATAAAAAAAAAAAAGGAATAAATGGCTTAAAGAGGAGAGATCATCGATGTATTTAGAAAGGGTAAATTTGATTTGCTTGCTGTGACTAAAAAAATAAAATGAAAGGAAGTGGTGAAGACGAGTGGTGTAGGGTGAGATATTTGCATGTTGGAGTGGAGAGGAAGGGAGAGAAGGAGTTGCGATTTTGATGAGTGATTTGAGGCACAGAGCTATGGTGAATTTTGTTTGTGCGAGTACTAGAATACTAATGTTTAAATTTAAGCTGGAGAAGATATGTGTGGTTGTGGACTTGTGGCATATAGTCCTTCTGAGGTGGGGGTGATGAGAAGAGTTCTGTAACAATCTGACGATATTTTTGACAGAGTGAGAGCTTCAGAATAATTGTGTTGGATTACTTGAATGATTGCATAAGTTATTAAAAGGGAGATTCTATAAACAGGTGCCTTTGGTGTTTCTGCAGAAAATGAGAGTGGTAGGAAGGTAATTGATTTATGTGAGAAGAGAGATGTGTTCAAGTAATACATTCTTCAAACACATGACTTTCCATATGTGTACGAGCGCTGGCGTAAGTAGGGATGGTGTCGAAGTGAAGAGTATGATTGATTATGTGTTGAAAATATTGATGAATGTGATAATGTTAAATCATTGAGAGGGTTTAGGATTTGAATATCAGATCATTATGTTATTTTATGTAAAATTAAGTTAGTTGGATGGAAAGGAACAAAAAAAGAAAGGAGGGGAAAATTAGGAGTGAGAAGCTAAATAAATAGGATAAGGAAAATTATGTGACAGCACTTGCAAATAAGCTAATTGAAAGTGAACAAGAAAAATTAAGCAAATCTAGACGCAAATGAAGGAAACGTTTGTTAGAACTGCAAAAGAAGTATGTGCGTGTGTAACAGTAGGAGTAAGAGTATCAATAGCGAATTGTGAAATGAGAGGTGAAGCAAGCAGTAAAAAGTAAAATAGATGCATGGTTGAATGTACTTAAAACAAATGATGAGGTTTTAAAGGAAAGATGTACGGAAGTATAAAGGGAGGAAAAGAAGAAAGCTAAAAGTTGAATACATATGAGAAAAAAAAAAAGTAAACGAACAGTTTGGAAGGAGGATGAATAGAAACCTTCAAGGGAATAGGAAACTTTCTTGAAGAAAGTATGAAAGGTTAAGAAAGAAAGTAAGGGGAATCTTTAAATAGAATAATGAATAGGGATAGTGCTTTCGTGACTGATGAGTCGAATGTGAGGAGTGTGTGGAAGAAACACTTTGAAAACCTGTATAACACTGAAAGTGATGAAGAGGTGATAGTGAATATGTGTGGGTTTAGTGGTGCAAGAAGAAGTAGGTATTTTGGGAATGAGGTAATTAGTAGGGAGGAGTTAATAGGTAGAGTGAGAAAGTTGAAGAATAGAAGATCAGCTGGTATAGATGCAATTACTGGTGAAATGATCTAGAATGGAAGCGAGATTGTGATTGACAGGATATGGAAGTTGTCTAACAGAGCGTTTGTGGAGGGTGTAGTTCCTAAGGACTGGAGGAGAGCAGTAATGGAAGTTTTGTTTAAGGGTGAGGGTGATAAGAGAAACTGTAGAAACTACAGGGAAATTAGTTTACTGAGTATTGTAGGGAAGATATATGCTGTTATTTTAGTTAAAAATAAGTGTGTCAAGTGACTGAGGGGTTGATTGATCATGAACAAGGTGCATTTAAAAGTGGTGGTGGATGGGTAGGTCAAATTTTTAGTTGAAGCAAATGAGTGAGAAAATGACAGAGAAGAAACTATATTTAGGTTTTATGGGCTAGCAACAGGCATGTGACAGGATTGATATGGGAAGGGCTGTGGAAGGTGTTAATGATAAATGGTGGTAGGCTTCTGAATGGAATTAAAAGTATGTATATTGATAGTGAAGCGTGTGTAAAAATAAATGGAGTGGAGAGTGGATGGTTTAATATTAATAGCGGAGTTAGGCATTGTTGTGCTATGTCCCCTTGGATATTTAATTTATATATGGATCGGGTGATGTAAAATTTATGGTAGGAATATCAGAGGAGGGCGTTAGAATGATGGAGAATGGAAAAAAGTGGAGGGTGCCTTGCATATTATGCAAAGGTGATTTGGTTTTGTCTGGTGAATCTGAAAAACATTTGAGTTTGGTATAGAGGCTTAACAGAGTAAGCAAAGGAGGAGTTTGAAAGTGAATGTAGATGAAAGAAAGGTCATGGTAGTAGGTGAGGAGAGTTCGCAGTGTGAAATTATGTTGGATGGTAGACAACTGGAACAAGTATCAGAGTTTAAATATTTAGGATGTAAGTTGAATGTAAAGGGAATGGATGATGCTGAGTGTAGTAATGTTGTGAATGGTAAGAAGATGGCGGTTGCAATTAAATATTTGGTGAATGCAAAGGATGAAGTCTTGAGTGCATAGGGTTCTGTATGAGGGTATGTTGTTACCAACGTTAAAATATAGTGGTAAAACAATGGTGTGAAATAAGAGGTACACATCTTAAGGTGCAGTCTACTCGGATGGACAATCTTAGGGGCTTGTTAGGGTGTGAGAAGAACTGATAAAATGTTGAATAAACGTATTAGGGAGCTGTGTGGCGTGATGAAAGGAGTAAATGAGAATAAAAGTGTATTAAAGTAGCTTGGTCATTTGAAAAGGATGGATGGTAGATGATTGGTTAAACAGTTGTATAATGGTGAGTGTGTTAGGAAGCAACCAGCTGAAAGTACTAAGAAAAATTGGATTGATTCAGTAATGGAGAGTCTGAAGGAAAGGAATGTGAATTTATTAGAAGCGAGAAGAATGGTGCATAAGAGAAAATTGCATAGTTTTGTGAGGGAGTATGGTTCTGGGACTGGTCAGGGGTATGAATCATGACACTGATGAGATAATCAGTGAAGGGGGGTCTGTCGCTGTGTTTGAAGCTCTAAGGTGGATTTTCGCTGCAACAGACTCAAACTTAAGCGTATGTGTTCAAAGTAATCAGAGACAAATGGTATTAGCTTATTGCGGTGAAGGTGAATGGGATTTCAAAGTATTTTTGGATGCATTAGTAGAGGCATGTGAAGGTTTAGGTAAGAAAAGTGGTGAGAGAGATTATAAGGAAAGTGGGTGGTATATGAATCAAAGGAGAGACAGTGGAAAAGAGAAAGTGTCGTGGGTAGATGGAAAAAGGTTGAATACAAGAGACAAATTTATTAAAGTAATGGAGTGCTTGATATGTAAGTCGAAGTACCATTTTGGATATAAATGTCTTGAGAATATTTAAAATAAGTGGATTAATGGAAGAGGAAGGGGAATTGGTAGAGCTGGACAGATGGTAAATGTAGTGAGTGAAGCATCGGGAGTATGAAGAGAACATGGTAGAGTTGTGAATAATGAGGTGAATAGAGAAAACAGAGTTAATCGGAGTGATGAAGGGATGAATGAGAGGAGGACTGGATAGCGGGTAGGTAATAAAGATGAGGTAAACAGTAGAGTGGGTATGAATGTAAGGAATAGGTTGGAGTATGTCAAAAGGTGTGATATATGTGGTCCCATGTATCATTTATGGAAGGAATGTAATGAAAGAGGTTCTGAGACTAGATTGTAAGGAAAGAGAGAGATGTGTTGGTAGGGCCAAAAGGTTGCTTTAGATAGCAAGAAAGGATGATAGAATAAAGAGCATGAAAGGTTTCGGTAGGGGAATAAGTAGAAATAACAGTCCCGTGCATCTAAATGATGACAGGGTAACGGTGAATAAAAGTGGAAAAACAAATAGTGAGTATGAAAAGTTGTATGCTATCTCATTCTGTGAAGTCGATGGGGCAGAAGTGGAGCATGAATAGAGAATAGTTGAAAGTGTGGCGTTTTGTGATGAAATGTATGATGATGAGGAAACTGAGAAAGTTATGGAGAGTAAGAATAGTTGTGATATGATACACATTCAACAAAATAGCTGTGAAGAGCCAAAATTGGGAACAAAAGGTTAAGTTGATTGAAAATGTGTATAATAGGGATCAAAAGGTTAGTTTATGTGATGTGATGAGTGTGATGATAGTGAAGAGGTAGCAAGTCCGGTGTTATGCAAACCGAATTACTGGTTAGGTAAACGTGAGTCTAGTTCAGTAGAGGTGGTGTCTGATGAATGTAAGGATGAGTATGAAGATAAGGTTACAGTTAGTAAGGAGGGTGCGAAGAAGAAAAGATATGAAAGGTGGAGAAGTTGGAAATGGGATAGTGATAGTGATGAAGAAGAGTGATGTTGAGGGGGATTGCAAGGATACAGAGTTGGTGTTTTAGGAGTGTGTGGGATGTGTTGTGGTGTGATAGTGTGTGTGAATAAAATGGAACAGAAAAAGAGGGTGAGAGAAAAAGGTATAAGAATGATTGTTTTTTTAAGGTATAAGAATGATGTGGTGCAACTAACCTTTGGCATGTTTTCTACTCGATCAAGCTTATGAGTCAGCATGAGAATCATGTATTCTAGCTAAGTGTGATGTTTTGTTTATTTTTTGTTTTTATAGTTGCACTAATCACTTTATTCTTTCTTCCTTAGGTTTAATAATGTAAATATGTGGTCTCTTTTTTGGCCTTTGAATTACTTTGAATTACCTTGAATTATCTTTAATTAATGTTTAAGTTTAAGTTTTTAGGATATATATGTTGCTACTGGTAGTGGAAAGACAGGTCCTCCGAGGCAACAGGTGGTAGGAAAATGGATCCAGTGGCACTATTCGGGTTTGCACGAGTGGGCAGGTTTGAGTAACTACCTAACTATATATTACTTTTTTGTACAAATTATATTTATGTCATATGTCAAATGTTATGTGTAGGTAACAAGTATACAAAGTTTATTTTCTTTAAGGGCCATTGATCTGGCTTGGGTCTAGGGACCGACCGGGGCCCCGCCCCGCCCGGCCAACCCCGGCCATTTTATAGCGACCCCGGCCCCGGCCCCGGCCCCGGCCAAAAATCAGGAAAAACCGGGGTTTTCTACCGGGGTTAACTGTAAATTTACACTAAATAATAGAGGGTTAAATCAAACAAAATAAAAAAATAATTATTTAATTCCAATTACTCTTTAATAACAAATTTGATGCAAAATATATAAACGTATGAATAAATAAATCAATTATTTTTTTGTATTTACTATGATCAAATTAAAATGAGGCCAAATTATAATTTTTCAGAGTTTTTAACATAAATATATTCGAAATTTGATATAGCAAACGAATTCGGAAAAGGAAATAAATATAATTGTTAAATTATTAATTTATTTTATTATATATTAAAGTAAATATCTTCAGAAAATCAAAATATTTTCCGAATCTCTTTTCAAAATATTTATTTAATTGAATTAATGATATAGATTAAAATATATATTAATATATATATATATATATACATATTATATATATATATATATATATATATATATATATATATTATAATATATATATTATATATATATATTATATATATATATATATTATATATATATATATTATATCTATATATATTAATTATATTATATATATATATATATATATTATATATATTTATATATATATATATAAATATATAGCTTTTGTTTTTTCGATATGTAAACAGATGGACAGTCATAGCAGGGAATTTTATAATGATTGCGTTTGATAAGTATTAATTTTAGAGGCTTTAACTAATCCCTTACTAAGGGAAAAGAAAACCAGGTATAAAGTCCTAATTGTTTATATTTTACCTCATTGATGATTTAAAATTATAAGAAGTAACTAATTGGAGAAAGAAATGTCATCAGAAATAGTTAAGTAAAGGAATTTTGTTTGGTTTTTGAGCTCTCGTCTGCAATTAATGACCCATAAGGGAGGATATTTTAGTTGATATGAAAGTAGAAAAAAGAAATTGAAGTTTTCTGTTTAGAGATTTAGGAGGAGAGGAACTCGAAGCTATCAGATAGGGCAGTTAGTGTAGACTAATTTTGTGTTATTTGTATGAGTCCGAAAACCAATGTATACTAAGAGGAGGAAGAAGTGGGTTTTCTGTAGAAAGAAAAGGATAGATGTGGAGAGTATTTTCACATGAAAATTAAGTTCAGGAAAACGGTAGAAAAGAGACAGTTATGAAACATTGTGTGAAGGAGACAGTGAAGAAATGTATTGAATTATATTGTAAATGAAAATTTATATTGATGTCAATACTTGGAAGTTGGCAGAACACGTCGTCACATCACGAAGCATGTGGGCATATAGAAAAGAGAAGGATGTTGGAAAGCCTAGTGGTGTTCAAAGAGTTCATAAATTGTTGCTTAAAGTGGCAGATAAGGGGGAACCCATTGAGAGGCGTATGTCTCTTTGTAAAAAGAATTGTTTAAAGTGAAGAAGCTGTGATCAAGTGTGAGAGAAATAAGTTGCTTAAGAAGGAGAAGAGGTAACTTAAAGTGAAGTTATAGCTCGTTGAATAATAGTTTCTAGTAAGTTTAGAGTAAATGGGACAGGTACGGAAGTGAAAAGGAGACGAGGTGAGTCAAGCAGAGAAAATTGGTGTGTGAAGGATTAAGCTGTTAATGAATCTTTGTTATGAAATCTTTCTAGTATTGATGAGATGGGAGGTGAAATTTTGCCGATTAATGGTTTTACGAGAAGATAACCAGAAGAAAGTTTATAATAGTAGCACAATTAGTATTGGAAATGAATTAGGGCGATTAAGGGAGTGATTAGGCTTGGGAGTCTTTGGCAAGCCATAGAAAGTGGGCATTGATCCAGTCATGTACGCCTCATTTTTATTAATAATGTCGGTAATATTACTACTTGCGTCAAGGCAAATTGATATTTAATATATATTATATATATATATATATTATATATATAATATATATATATATTATATATATATTTATTTATATTATTATATAATAATATATATACTATATATAATTTATATTATTATAATATATTATATATATTATATTATATATATATATTATATATTTAATACAAATTATTCTTTCTAGAATCGCTTGAATATCAAAAATTTCTTCAAAAATATTTTATTTTAATATTAATTAATTAACATGGCTATTCCTCTTTTTATAGTTAAATTAATAATTAATGAAATATATTTATTTTCATCCTAAGTTTAGGACCTTTTCAGTGTTTTTGATTACATTTCTAATTTTAGCAAACCCCGGCCCCGGCCCCGGACCCGGCATAAATTAGAGCAGCCCTGGCCCCGGGCCCCGGCCCCGGCAAAATTCCGCCCCGGTACAGCGTCCTACTTGGGTCATCAGTTCCCTTATTAAAGCATAAGGTGAGATTTTCTCGGGTAGTTTACTTTCGTTGTGGGTAGTTAAGGTTTTTCTGCACTACTTTTTTTTAGATAATATATATATATATATATATATATATATATTATATATATAATATATATATATTATATACTTATATATATATATATATATATATATTATATACTATATATATTATAATATAATATTATATATATATATATTATATATATATCTATATATTATATATATAATATATATATATATATATTATATATATATATATATATATATATAATATATATATATATAATATATATATATAATATATATATATATAATATATATTATATATTGTATAATATATAATTATATTATATATATATATATATATATATATATATATATATATATATATATCATATATAATATAATAATATATATATATATATTATATATATATATATATTATACTCATTATTTACCTTGTTCAGATGAGAACTATCTGATTTCTGCGCCCAAAATAGTTTTTTGAAGTGTCAAAGTAATCTTTTAAAATTTATTAAGAATGACATGTTTGAGAGGACATTAAACTGTATGTTTTTTGACGTGGTGAACCCTTTACGTCCTTCTTGATAGCACCCTTGATTTTTGGGTTCTTGCTTGATTCTCAGGTTCTAATATCAATCTGAAAATATAATCTTTGTAATAAAAAGGTTATGTGTTGGGGGAAATAAGGGAGAACATTTTAGCTTTATAGGGACATCTGAGTGTACAATCTACAATAGTCTTTGCTATTATTACTCTATCACCGTCAAAGTTTTTGGTAATGTTTGTTCGAACACTTATCAATAGTTCTCCAATTTTTTTTTTTTATCAATTCTAGATTTTAATTATTCTTGAATATAGTTTGAGAAGCAAATCAAATAAATATAAGATATAATAATAGTAATAATAATAATTAATAATATAAATAATAATAATAATCAATAATAATATAATAATAATAATAATATAATATAATAATATAAAATAATATAATAATAATAATTAATAATAATAATAATAATAATAATGATTATTATTATTTTTATTATTTATATTATTATTATTATTATTAATTATTATTATTATAATTATTATATCTTCCTTCTTCCTCCCCAAAATTGGGGGTAAGGTGGGCGTGACATGCATCGGAAAAGAGAAGTGTAGAAGAATATGACACAAGTCGAAAGAAAAGCCCAGCCTTACGCCCCTTTCTATACCTATTTGTGAGAACTCCGTCGCCAGTCAGAAAAATACACTAGAGTTCACAGGCACCGAAACGGACCGCTCATTGGCATATACGTCAGATGATATAGGGTAAATCCACTGCCAGGTGGGCCACAAACCATACCCCCTACACATAAACCGACATTTCTTACCTCCTATTATGTCACCTTTATTCTGCCTCGCCAAACGTCACACCTCTCTCTCACTTCGGACATTCGTTCACTGGATCAATCCACTTTTTACTTCGGTCTCCCAGCCGGGTCGATTCCCAACACATCACCACTATACATCCGCTTTAACCAACCACCTGTCATTCATCCTTTCCATAATAATAATTATAATAATTTATTTTTGTCATATATTCTCATTCTCATACACATTCTCATATTAAACTCTCTAATACGTTAATTCTCATTTTATCAATTCTTTTCACACCTACACGCCCCTTAAGATTGTCCATCTGACACGTTGAACTATAGATCTGTACCTCTTATTCTAGATCACAGGCGGTGTAAACTCCATTTACCGTGGAGTGCCACACTGACTACAAAACAGTCCTCGTGGGGTAGATATATTATTTATATATATATTATATATAATATATATATATAATATATATATATATATATATTATATATATATTATATATATATATATTATATTATATATATAGTTATATATATTATATATATATATATATATATATATTATATATATATATATATATATATATATATATATATATTTATATATATTATATATATATCATTATACCGTATATATATTATTTTATGCAATTATATAATTATCTTGAAAATTTTAATTGTCATGGGCTGTGGCCGCATGGGAAAGCCTTGATGGGCCGATAGTGGCCCATGGGCGCTTGTTTGACACTAGCTGTTCTACTAGACCATAGTCTCATTTCTATACATATAAGACAGGTTAAAAACTATACCCTCTTTAAGACCAGCCACATCCTAAGACTTAGTCATTTACGTCCAAACGATTACTTTTAAATAGCACAAGCCAAACCTTCTGCATTCAAACTTTGCTACTACACTCTGCATCATCCATATCCCTTTTCCTCTAACCATATATACCTACAGTATTTAAACTCAGACAACTTGTTCCAGCTGACTCACCATCTACATAACTTCACACCGGGAACTGTCCTCACTTACAACCATACCTTACTCTTATCTACGTTTACTTTCAAACCCCTCCTTTTAAACCTTTGGCCAAAATCTCTCTTACCATCTTCCAACTCTCTTCAGATTTCACAAACACAAACAAATCATCCGCATATATAGTAAGGCACTCCACTCAACTCCATTTCTCCATTCTTCATAACACCATTTCTGCCACCCCCATATCTAATTCTTATAACCCCATCCCATATGACAAATTGAATAAACCAAGGGGAATAACACATCCCTTGCCTCACTCCGCTTTATATTAAACAATCACTTTTGGAACATTTTTTCTTACAACGCTCACTATCGTCATAATACTTTGATTCCATTCAGAGCCTACACCAACACCATAAATCACTAATACTTGCATAGGCATTCCTATTAATCACTATTCATACGCTTGTTGCAATCCATAAAACCTAAATAGAATTTTCTCTTCTTTTCTCCATCATTTTCTTCAGTCATTTGTTTCAATATATAAAGATTTGATCCACCACACATCCTCACCACTTCTAAACGACCTTGTTTTTCACAATCAGTCCTTCAGCACTTGAAGCACTCTTTCGACTAAAATCCCAGCATATATATCTTCCTAACAACACTCAATAAACTAATTCCCTATAATTCCTACAGTTCCCCTTTTCTCCCATACCCTTATATAAGTAAGGGTACCTGATTACTGCTCTCATCCAATCCCTCGGAACTATACCCTCCATAAACACTTTATTACACAAACTTCCAAATCAATCATCCACTATATCTCGCTCCGTTCTGAATCGTTCACCAGCATTTCATCCTATACTGCAGATTTACCATTTTCAAACTTATTCACTCTACACGATTTACTCCCTTATGCTTAATTGAGCCTTCATCCTAAAATACCCTATTTCCTTCTTGCACATCAAACCCACACAATCATTCACTAATCACTCTTATTACTGTTAATATTATACAGCATTGCTCGAGTGTTCTCCTCCACACTCTCCCATTATCCATTTCATCAGTTACAAAAAGCAGCATCATTCGTTATTCTTAAGCAGGTTCCCTTATCATTCTTCTTAACCTTTCGCGCTTCACCTTCAGAAGAGCTACCTATTTCCATTTCCAAAGTTCCCATTATTCCTCTTCCAAACTGTTCATTTACCTCTTTTCTTCTCCTACGTATGATCTTTTGATATTCCTTTTTTCCTCCTTATTATAATTCCAAACTCTTTCTTTTGATACTTCATCATTAGCTATTAGTACATTTAACCACGCTTCTTTTTAAACTTTTTAACCGCTTGCGTCATTCTTTATTCCACCACATCACTGCTAACAATTCTAGCTTCCTACTTCGAGCACAATCACCCATACTTCCTTATTGCCACTACCAACACTGCTTCCTTCATTATTGCCCCAGATTTTGTTCAGTTTTCAACTTGTTCACTTCAACTATTTACTTGCGAGAGTTTATTAACATATTATCATATACCTTGTTCACTAACTTCTCACATTCTGATTCTACCACTTTCTTTCCGTATCACGCTTCCTCTCAAATCAAGCCTTAAACTAATTTTAATTTTACATAACAACATAATGATACCGATAATCCATCTAATTCCTACTCACGATTTAACCATCGAACACTATTCAAACATCTCCTACAATCCAACATTCAATAATAAATCAATATACTTTTCACTTCAGAACATCTCTACCTACACCAACTCTAGCTTACTTATGAAACTTTTGTGTTTTAAGAAAGTATTACTACACAACACACTCTCTCCTCACAGAGTCAATATCCTTCCTACTTTCTCATTTTCTCCGCACCCCAAAACCAACCTATTATTTACATCTATTTTCTGATCACTTTCAACCCATTTAGGTCCCCCAACACAATCCATCTGAAGCTCATACTAACCCATCCCAAAACATCATTTCAGATTATCCCAAGAAAATCACCACACTCTCTTCAACATTATCCCCAGATGGACCATATGTCACCACACAAATTTTGACCTTTAAAAACTTAAATTTAACATTAGAATTCAGTACTCACACACACACAAAGTCTATCATAGCTCCATGTACCTCACGTCATCATCAAATTCAACTCCTTCCTCCCCTCTCTCCTCCACACAAGACCACACTTTCACACCACACCACTCATTTCACCGGTTTTCTTTAATCTTTGTTTCAGTCCCAGCAGATGGCAAATCAAATTTGCCCCTTTCTAAATTACATCATCACCTCTCTCTTTCTCACTCAACATTATTCCTTCTGATCATTCGCATGTTACATAATACGATTCATACAATTTAAGGCGAAAATTAGAAGGCCGATTTACGCGCAGATCACACCATCTCCGAGCATGCATCGCATTCCTAGCAAGGATAGGTGTAGTGGCAGCAACCCAACTACCACGCCCCTTAGTCGCCTTCTACGACACGCAACATACGATGTGGCTCAATATCTTTCTCCCCATCACTTTAGGGAATATAATAGTAGGGATGTCTGCTAGGATGTGTCTAGAGAGGGGGTGAGACGAATTAAGTATGTGTATATATGTGGGAATAAATGCGTAGGTCAGTAAGATGATGTATTTAGCAGGAGAGTGAAGAAAATGAATTTTGAGAATTATTGGTGAAGCACTCTTTAAAGGTAATCAGGATAAATCTTTTCATTGCTTAAATTCATTGGTTGAAAATTGCAGTAATATAAAGAGAGTAAAAGAATATACTGCTTCTTTTCTAATATATAATAATATTACCACATCTTTCACATTTTTTAGAGCCAAGGCTGTAAGCATTACTCTCCCCATCATAACCAATTTCATGTAGCTGCTGCTTTTCACAAAATCTTTGAAATACAAACCTGAAATATATATTAATTCTTCATTAATAGATTTCGAATTTTTTTTCGAAAATACACATAATTATATATGTATGTTTATAGGTACCATTGTATCTTTTCCCTCTCTCCCCCAAACACATCTTATAAACCTTTCCTATTTTTCTCCCTCCCTCCCTCTTAAATTGCTGTCTCAAATTTCCCAAAAAAGCCGTTTCTCAAACAAAACTCCTTTGGAATCGTAGATATATAATTATCTTCCTTTTAAAGATTTGCAAAATGAATTGGAGAAAGATTATTTCCCTTTCTTTAAAAGGTTCCCATGAATTTAAATTTATATCCCACTGGAACATAAAAACCTTTTTTTTCCTTTTTCTATTTAACTAAGAACTTACTTTTGTTTCTAGACCTACTTATCTGTCCTTCGATAAATTTCTAACAAAAACAGCATTTAAGACTCTCCATCACTTTTCAATGCTCAATTTACATGACATAGGGATATAATTGTTCCCATTGTCTTCAGGTTAAATATAACATTTCATTTGGGCGTCCCTTCACGCCCACAAAACAATATTTCTGTTTGAACTACAGTTTTGCATTTTAAGTGACTTGTACATTTACTTACCTAGCAGAAGAAGGTTTCTATCCTTGGAGTTATATGAAATAAAAATATATATATATTAATATATAACTATATATATATATATTATATATATTATATATATATTTTACTTATATATATAATATATATTATATATATATATATATTATATATAATATATATCATTATATATTATATTTTTATATATATATATATATTATATATTATATATATATATATATATATATATATATATATATATATATATATATATATATATATATATATATATATAAAATATATATATATATATATATATATATATATATATATATATATATATATATATATATATATATATATTATATATATATATATATTATATTATATTAAGACTGTCCGGATACCAGGAAAGAGGCGATTATGATACATTCATTTTTTTATGTGCCAATACCCGATACTTTATTAATATAATAATACAACAGTAATAAGAACAGAAAACAATTAGCTGTATGCTAGACAACTCAGGATTGCATTCCTTGTAAAACCAATACTTAGTCATTTATTTCAAATATGCTAACGAAAGCCTATATAAATGATTCGAATTTTTAAAATTATTATCTTACAGGGCCACCAACTGCAAAAATATATAAAATTAATCTTTTAGGTCTGTGTTTATTCAAAAAAATATTCCATTTCATTTTCCCAGTAAGTATTAACAAAAGTTTAGCTTTAGCATTTATGTTTTAAATGATACAATTACAAGAAGAATTCTTTTAAACTAGCAGCAATATAAAGAATAAAAAATAATGCAAAGAAGAGACCTCAATTAATCAGCGAAAAGACACAAATAAAAAAAAATCAAATGTTTTATTCAAAAATGACATAATATGTAATCCTATAATCCGTTTCATCATACATTATAAGCTCACTTTCCTCAAAATGACTATTCTTTCATTGTGATGCAAAATATTAAGCTTACTCAAGTATCTGGCGAGGAGCATGTTCCTTTTGGGGAGTTCTATATTCCACCTACAATAAAATACGCTGCTCGCTCTCGACTGAAGAGGGACAGGCTGATAAATATTTGCTTGCAGCACTGAATAATAAATGGAAACTTGGTCCATTTTCATGCCACCACAATTGACAAGGATTATCTTCTGTAGCAGAATCTCATGTTCTTCGTAGAGCCTCAACTCTTCTTTCACAGATTGCAAATTTGAATTATCTTTTCTCCTGATGACTGTCTCTTCAATTTTTTTGATGATGTTCCTTGGTGTGATTCTTATTTGAAGGTGAATGAATGTCAATGCAATTTCGGCACATGAACTTATCAAAGTCTACATATCCAAATCCTCTTCTTTCTTCAGATAAGTTTATTTGACTGAAACCACATCGTCACTATCCGTGTATGGTGCATTGCCTTGGCATAAGTATACTATGTAAGGGACTATATAAGACATTCAGTTGGTGGACAAATGAAATGTTTACAGATGTAAATATTTTTTCATTAACTTTTTGCAGTCGTGACGACTTTTCTTTAGTAGATTAGCTTCCTGAGTTTTCATGTAGTTTTTTTTATTTATCTGCTTTATAAATTTATATTGAAATTCATACCTTGCCTTCTTAACTGCTTAGTTGTGATTACTTACGTATCTTCAAAGTATATTTATAATCGATCCTTCACTCGCTGACTTAGTCAATATCCCAAAGTGGTGTACTTTTGCCTATGAAGATTGACCAACAAACTTTTAAAGAATCGCGTGATACGAACTTTGCCAAGAAATTTAAGTTATACTTCTTAGGTAGAAATACGTACTCCATAAGTCGGGAGTAAATATATAACGATTTTTTATTGCAGAATAGGAAATACCCAAAACAGAGTAAGAAATTTTTTTTGGTCGGATGAACGACGGATGCATTGGTGATCGCTCTGCGTATTTGAAAGATGGCGTGTAGCTACTTTATGCTAAACACAAAGCACGACATTAACGCGATCATCATAGTAGGCGAGACGGTATTTAGATTGATTATTTTTCATTATGAAAAATGCAGACTTCACACACATATTGTTGACCAAAGAAAGCGGTTGGTTACCATGAAGGCTACTCTTTACAACAAGGATTTTTATCTCGTGGACATAAAAAGCCAGAATTGAATTGTTTGCAGTTTACTTTGACGTTAATGCAGAGATTAGCTTTACACTTCGTTTTCGATGTAAGTCATTCATGTCAAATAGCTAATGAAATTCCGAAGAACTTCTTGCACGATCCAGGCAAGCGAAGGGGTAAGTCATGAATGCTAGAGTTCCCTCTATGTTTTTTATATCTGCAAAGTGCCTTTCAAATTCCTCAAGAATTTTTTCTAGCTCGGCTTCATAGGCTTCATAACTGCCCTTGTCATCAATTTTTTGCAAAAGCAAAGAAGGAAAGTTCTTACAATTTTTTTTCCTTTTAGTTGTGCAATTAGCAATTGTAACTTGCATTTAAATGCGTTTATTGAGCTCATCAGCTGGAGGTTTTGTCTTTTCCTTGAAGCTCCAAATTAATCCCAATTAGATGCTTGGTTATATCCCCTAGGAATGCTAATTCGTTGAGCCATTTTTCATTTTTGAGCATTTCACACACGTCACCTCTTCTTTCCAGGAAAAAATTTCGGGTAGTAACTCTTGGAATCTTTCCATAAAATCTACCATGACTTAATCACCTCACATCTGGTTGAAGAAGTAAGTCAACATGCTCCAATCCGTCACTCTCCAACTGTACCTTAAATAGGTGCCGCTGTAAGCTTCTCGCTCGTATGGAATTCACTATCTTGAATGCTATGTCCATTACATCCTCCATATATAAATTTTTCCATAAAGTGCTTGTTGGTGTATTATACAATGGAAGGAAAAAAAGTTGGGAAAATTATCATTAGGTTGGCATAATGCAATGAATCCTTTATTACTGCCTGTCATGGTCGGGGCTCCACCTGTGGTTATACACACAAGTTTATGCAACAGCATTTTAGTCGAGTCTATAAACTTAAGAAATGACTCATAAATATCTTTTCCTGGAGTACGTTCTTTAAGAGAAATCATTGTTAAAAATTCTTCTTTGGCAGTCATGTCTTCGAATATCATGCGTTTGAAAACAAATTTGAGCAGTGTCGGTTGCATCGGTGGACTCATCAAACTGTAAGGAAAAATATGTGCACTCCTTGATATCTGTCATAGGTTTGTTCTCTAAGTCCTTGCTTATAATTTCAACACGCCTAGTAACGGTCGGACGGGACAGTTGAAGATCTTTAATTGCAGAAATAATTTCTGTTTTATTTTTGAAACTTTCAAATAAGAGATTCAGCAGCTTCGATGAAAGATTATTTTATTATCATCCCGTCATCAAAAGGTTTCTTATGTTTTGCTAACACTTAACATATTTTAAATGATGCAATTGTAGCCGCTTTAGACTGTTCCAAGGGCTTCTGAAATGTGGCTTGTTCACCTGCTAAACTATTCTTCAAATGTTGTACTTTACTTTTTCGTAATTCACTTTTAGGCGGAAAATCATTTTCATAGGTTTAATGCATTGTTTTGTAATGTCGCTCTAAATTTTCGCTTTTAGGCATGGCAACTGCTACTCGACATAACAAATGCACTTTCCTTTCAATAATGTTAAAAAAAAAAAAAAAAAAAAAATTTCCCACTCCGCATTAAAGTGATATGTTTTGCTCTTTTTAGCTGCACTCATTGTTTCACATGTATCTTAACAGTAACTAACTATAAACAATGAATACAAAGCAATAACATAGTCGTAAAAATAAGACGTAAAAAAATATATTCGTACATCCACATCCTATGCGGACGCCGAATATAAATTGTTCAATATCTTCTAAGAAGAGACACAATATGGAGTAGAATTTCTGCGATACGACCCACAGGCCTCCTCCGCGCATCGACCGTTTGAGCACCACTGGTCTATATAAATATTCCTGTGTGGACGGCTACATATTGTCCCACTGAAGAGGACACAAGGGAATCCTTAATTCAAATCTAGGTATCTGTGTTTCTCGTTGCTAAACTAAATTAAACCAATCAATTCTCTATTGTGTTAGGAACTCCGTTGCCAAAACCTCAAGTCCTTACTAATTGTGTAGAGATAGATCCACGTTTGGAGGCATCTGAGCCTGCAAGGCCCCCCAAAACAATATATATATATTAATATATATATTATATAATATATATATAGTATATATATATATATATTAATATATATTAATATATATTATATAATATATTATAGTATATATACTATATATATAAATATATATATATAATATATATATATATAATATAGTATATAATTATATTATATAATATATATATATATATATATATAATATAATATAGTATAATGATATATATATATATTGTCGATACTTCATCATCCATCACCCACCTTCTTCCCTAAGAATGGGGTAGGTGCTATGCACGTCGGAAACAATAAGTAGATAGAAGAATACTGATACAAGTAGAAAAGAGAAAGCCAGCCTTACGCCCCTCTCTCACCTTTTTTAGTTTGCAGAACTCAATTGCAGTCAGAAACATCCACCCTAGAGCTTACAGTAATCGCCGCCAGAAACTCCACGATATCGGCAATCGTCGCCAATGGGTGACAGGTATCGTACATGCCCTTTGCGCCAAGTGGGCCACAACCAACCCCCTTACAAAACCCCGCCATTCACTCTATTATGCACCTTATCTTCTCGAGCATCTAACAAACTCCACATATTTTTTCTTTCTCCAGCATTCACTTTACAGACTCTATCCACTTTTCTTCTGTCTCCAAGACGGTCGATTCCCAGCACCACTCACCAACTATACATTCAGCTTAACCAGCTGAACTGTCATCCATCTTTTCCAAATGACCAAAACCACTCAAATGTACTTTCATTTATTTCTCTCATTACCCCTTTTCTTCACACCACACCAATTTCTAATACTCTAAAATATTCATTCCTCATTTTATTCAATTCTTCTTCACACCTAAAACGCCCCTAGATTGCTCCACATCTAAAACACACCTGAAAACTTTACTACACCTCTTATTTCGCAGACCAGTTTAGTCATCACACTATACGATTACAACAGGTAAAACAAACCATACCCTCATGTATAGATCCTAACACACTCAAGACTCTTTGTCCCTTTACATCCAACAAATGAATTTTAATTGCACCAGGCAACCTCTCCTGCCTCCACAACGTTTCCTAGTACACTCTGCCATCATTCCGTTCCCATTTTCAATCCAACACATGCATCCTAAATGGGGGATTTAAACTCAGACACTTATTCCAGCTGCCCCTCACCAGTCGTCAAACATAACAGCCACAACCAAGGCACTTGTCCTCACTCAACAACCAATAGGCCTCTATTTCACTCTTAATCTACCATTTACAATTAAATCATCCTCTCCTTTTACAGACCTCCTCACACTAGATGACATCTCTCACCCTCACACCCTTTCACATGCCCCTGAACAGAGCTTTTGAACCACTCTTCGGTTGGTTAACGTTCTTCCTTCCTGTTTTTCTTGTCTTTCTGGTAAAACTCCTTCTCTTTGGCTAGTCTCCTCCTTTTCCTTGGTAACAATCTTACCACCTCCTTCCACTCAAGACCATTGCCAAGTCTATTTTATCCGCTAGGCGGAGTCTACTTTCGCCTTCATAAGGCTCCATTCACCAATTAGTTTTTCTCCTTTCCCTTTTGTTGTATATTTATCTTCTCAAATATCTTACTTTAGTTTTTTCTCTTTTTTTCTGATTCAGGTCGATCTTCTCTCACTGTCTATGCATAAAGCTCTTGCTATCTATTGAGATTAAAGGAAAACCAACTGCTCCTCCAATGAACGTCTTCATAAGAACAAGACACTTGCAATATTTACATAAAATTAACACATTTGTTTAACTTTGGTGTTGAAAGCAACATTAGCATAAAATAATAAAATCTATATATGATATATAATATATAATAATATATATAACTATATATATAATATAATATAATAGCTATATATATATATATATATTATATATATTAATATATATATTAGTATATATATATATATATATACTATAATCACGATTTTAGTAAAAGCTTATAGATATTATTTTATGTGTGGGTTTGAGATTTAATCCAATTATTATTATATATTATATTAATTATTCATTATTATTATATATTTTATTTTTATTATCTATTATTATTCATTATTATTATATATATAATTATATTATTTAGTTTTTCATTATTGTGACTAATATAATGGGTTAAGGCGTGTCGATCTGGTCGATCGAATGGGCTAGGGGGTTCTTTTGTTAATTATTAGCTAGTAAGTATCAAATATCTGTAACCTAAGCTTGGGAAAAATTCCAAATATAGTCTTTTACTACTAAGCAGACTTAATTTTAGATGATTTCATTAAATCATAAGCTAGTCCTGGAAAGACACCTGCTATTAAATTTTATCTTTACATTTTTATTATTGCTAACTACAATCACTTTTTAATTACATATTAATGATTTTTTTGATAATATTATTCTAAACATCAGAGTCTCTTCTCTCCTCTCTCTCTCTCTGTCTCTCTCTCATTCTCTCTCTCTGCCTCTCTCATCTCTCTTCTCTCCTCTCTCTCTCTCTTCTCTACTCTCTCTCTCTCTTTTCTCTCTCTCTCCTCTCTCCTCTCTCATCATCTCTCTCTCTCTCCCTCTCTCTCTACTCTCTCTCTCTCTCTCTCTCTCTCTCTCTCTCTCTACTCTCTCTCTCTCTCTCTCTACTCTCCTCTCTCTCTCTCCTCCTCTTTCTTCTCTCCCTCTCTCTCTCTCATCTTCTCTTCTCCTCTCTCTCTCTCCTCTCTCTACTCTTCTCTCTCTCTCCTCTCTCTCTCTCTCTCTCTCTCTCTCTCCATCTGCACTCTCAATCCTCTCTCTCTCTATACTCAAAAACAGACATAATCCACAGATACATTCTACATACAATACATACAACTCTCATCAATCTCTCTCATACAAATTCACAATACTCTCTACTCTCTCTCCATACACATCATCATACTCTCCTCTACAATAACATCTCTACATAAAACTTCTCTCATGCTTCTAAGACTCTTCTCTCTCTACCTACTCTCTCAACCACATCCCTACTCATAACTCTCTCAATAACAATACTACATCTCTCTCTCTACCATCTTTCTACAATCTTCTCTCTCTCTCTCTCCCTCTCCTCTCTCCCTCTCAATCAAATAACTCTCTCTTGCACTCTCTAGCATACTCTCTCTCCTCTTCTCTCTCTCTCTCTCAATCTCTTCTCTCTCTACATACTCCTCTCTCTCTTACTCTCTCAACTCTCTCCATCTCTCTCCATAACCTCTCTCTCCTTCTCTCTCATCTCTCTCTCTCTCTCTCCATCTCTCTCTCTCTCTCCTCCTCTCCTCTCTCTCTCTTCTCTTTCTCTCTCTCTCTCTCTCGCCCTCATCTCTCTCTCTCTTCAAAACTTTCATATTTTTTCTCTCCACGCCCAAACCACTTAGTCTCTCACTTCCCCACCACAAGAAAATGTGGAATTAAAGCGACAGCGCATATGCGCCGTCGTCACTTCCGGACAAATTCGAGATCATTCACAGGACTCTCTATGACTCATCTACTTTATTTCTCCTCCTACTCATTATGAGGCATACTTTCCTTACTTATGCCTCAGCCTTAATCCTAAAAGACGGTGACACAGAAACAAACCCGGACTCAGAATCTACATATGTCCAATATGCAACAAGATAGTGAGAAAAAACTCCATAACCTGCAATAGATGCAAACAATGGATTCACAAACACAGTTCCCATTTCACCACGCGACCCCCCTTCAAAACACAATTGGATCTGCAAAGTCTACACTCCACCCACAACAAACACATCACAAAAACAAACCCACAACTAAAACATATTACAATTGAACACAAATGGACTACACAACAAAACCAAAGAAATAATAGTCTTTCTAAAACAATACAACATACACATAGCCATGATACAAGAAGCCTACCTACCTGATAACCATCAAAAACCAAAATCCTATGGCTGTGATGCCATCTTCACACCCCAAACCCTCCCCTCAAAAATCACACTCTACTAACCCTTATACACAACTCACTATCATACACAAACACCACCTTACAAACTACATTGGCATTAAACGACAACACCACAAAAATACAGTCCTTCACAGTAATGATAAACAAAAAACCACACAATCTAATAAACCTCTACATTCCCCACCTCCCAAACCTCATAATGGGAGGTGAGTTCAACGCCCACCACCCTACATGGTACAACACCCAAGAAGCAAACCAACGAGGAGCTCACATCATAGCCAACCTTGAAAACCTAAACATTCTAAACAATACAAGCAGCCACACTAGAAACCCACATCAAACCAACCAAACATGCACATCACCAGACATAACACTATGTTCACCAAATTTACAAATTTACACACAAAACTCCACTGGTCAACACAAACCGATCTAAACTCCAACCACCTACCCATCATCATAAAATACCAAAATGTCAATAAACAAAACTACCCACTCGGAAAATAAAACAAACTACAAAAAAGTAGACTGGACACAATTCACCAACCATATAGAAAAACAACATACATCACCTAATAAATATAACAAACACATCAACGCATGGATCTTCCAACCACACAACTGCCGTTTTACCTTCCGCTAAATCTGAACTTTTAGTTCAAACGTTTGCTTCTAATTCTACCTTAGACAATTTCATAGCTATTCCTCTTACTCCACCTCTTTTTAAATCATTTATGCCTAATATAGCAATTTCATCTACAGATGCTATTTCAGCATATTTAATTTGAAAAATTAAATAAGGACAATGAGCAAGAAGCTGAGGAATTGGTCAATGTAATACAGATTTTAATGAATATCAAAATGAAGTACAAAGTTGATTTTCAGAACGAAAATGATAAGAGTATGAAAAGATTATGTTCCAATGAAGTTAATATTGAGGGCACTCATGAGGTGACGAGTTCACACTTTACAATATTCTTGCAGAAAATCTTATAAACAATGCAAGACAAATAGCAAAAGTATGCATGGTCAAAAATGAATGAAAATTTTAAAGCGTCAAGGTGGAAATGTGAGGTACATCTGAAGTTTATCTCCCCAGCAGTTAATGAGAGCAAATTGAAACCCTCATAGAATTATTAAAATATCCTTACCTAGCAACAAAGAAAATTGAAGCAGAGGACTTACTTAACTGTTCGA
>JABUQX010063425.1:5000-21864 GCA_015478945.1 Trachelipus rathkii | reverse complement strand
TATAAATGAACCCTCGACTGTAAATTCCTATGATCAAAATATGATGTCCAGATCCATATTACAAATTCTCAGTTACATTGTGGGGGTTCGATTCTCCACAAATAATCGTGTGGGTTCGATCACCTACTCACTATTCGTTTAAGTCGTTGAGGTCTACTATAACGGAAAGAATTAAAAACGCAGGAGAAATAAAAAAAAAAAAAAAAAAAAAAAAACCACTGGGCTGGGTGAGAACACTGAAACAAACAAAACCAATAAAAGAATTTATTAAAAAAAAATCAAACAAATCCTTCACACAACACCAAAATTTACAAAAGCCGGATACTTGAAACCTCTGTATTTACCACCAATACGACCAGGCGTGATCCAGGCCGACCACCCAGGATACCCGATACCTTAGATAATAATTAGTAAAAATTGACGGAACTCCTTAAAGTCTAAAAAATAAAATACCTTTAATACCTAAAAAATATTAACCTTAATCCTAAAAATAATAACCTTAATCCTAAAAAAAATGTTTCAAAAATAAAATGCATTAATTATTTATATGTTTTGTCTTAGTCTCATTATGCCAGTAAGCCCCCAGTAATATGTCCTAGTATTTTCCCACGTTTTGTGTCTTTCATTATCTAATTTTCCACAACAATAATAGTTTATTGTTTAAGTTCACTATTTATTTATTTCGAGTTTGTTTGTTAGTGTGTTTTCTTCCAATAATGTTTATTGTTTAATTCACTTCCATAATACTTTTTCATTTCATTTCTTTCATGTTCAATGATTCTCTATTTTCAGTCATTTTTCTAATTTCTGTTTTTAAATTTTTCTTGCTCTTTGCACTGGGTTTTCAGTTTATTGATCTCCTTTAGTTAATTGATTCTTTTCAATTATTCTTGGGATTTTCTTTTGCCTAAGTCTTTCTCTTTCAACTTTTGGCCCTCTAAGTATTCAACCCCGCTATTGTTCTTCTTTTCGACTATTTTATACTTTGTAGGCACACGTCCATTCTCCGATCCAAAGGGTCAATCCATTAAACAGCCAAACAAATAAAAAGCCATAAAAAATACAAAAAAAAAAAAAAACTGGGAAGGAAGAAGGAAAAAAATAACCTTCTAAAAATATTTATGAAAACCAATTTAAAAAAATATAAAAAATATAAATATATACCTTTGACAAACATTTCAGACAACTCACCACATGACATAGGTGTAATGTAAAGACATCGTATATATTAAATATCCAGATTACTTCAAATTGTAGTTTTAAATTACATTCTTAATTAATTAAATGAATTAAATAAATACAAACCCGATATTTTTGCAAATTTAATTATTGCCTAAATATATTACTCCAAAAGTATTTTAAAACCAGATAAAGAAAAATAACCTAAAAGGATGAAAAAAATTACCACCGAACACGATGAAAAAAATTAACGCATTAAAAATTTTAAATTTATTACTAGTATTACTCAAGTTATATTCATTGAAAGCAAGTGACCTTCGACTTCTTCACCCCTAAGCAGAAATTCCACTGATTCCTAACAATTTAATCAAAATAGAATTAATAACCATAACAATAAAAAATAAAATAATATAAAATAAAAATAAAAATAATAATAATAATAATAATAATAAGCATAAATAAATAATAATAGATAAGCAATATATAATCAAATCCAAACCAAAAAGAGCAAGAAAAACGTCAACGCAAACGATCTCCAATTTGAAAAAACGAATTTTAAACCATTTTAAGAAAATAATAATCAATAATCAGCATTAATCCATAAACGGGCAATAAACATAAACATGAATATTAATGATAATATAGAATATAATATTCCTTAGCTCACAGACGCACAAAAGACAATCGTTGTTTCCTCTTTTCCAGCCAGGGGGGGAACTATCCACCGTTCTCAAAGCGTTTCTTTTATTAATCTTTCTTAAAACAAAGGACAAACCCTCTGAATGATGACCAAAACTAAAAATCAAACAAAACAAAACACATAAAAAAAAATTAAACTTTCATTGCGCTCACACAACCCATTACATTAATAATAATAATTAATAATAATATAATAATAAATTAATAAATAATAATAATAATACATAATAATAAATAATCAAATAATAATAATCATAAAAGAGAATAAATAAATTTGAAAATATGAAAAAAAATATTAACATATTACCTGGCATTTAATCAAGCGTGAAATCGTCAATCTTCTCGCTCGTGTGCACCACCACAGTCACCCAAAAAACAATAAGCAACAATTATTAAACAAAAAAAACAAAAAAAAAATATACCTCTGGTAGAAAACCACTGTGTCAGAACATAGGGTTAATAAAAGGAATGATAAATTGTACAAGGAACTTACAAACCACAATAAACTACAAACGATTATAAAAATGAGACAAAGAGGAAAAAAAAAAAATAAGAAAAAAAAAAGAGAAAAGAAGAATAAAAAGTATTAACTAAAAAAAAAAAAAAACAATACATCACAGTAGAAAAAAAGTAACACTAAAAAAAATTATACATATTAAAATCAAAAGGAAAATATATCATAAGACAAGAAAATATATAAGAAGGAAAAAGGAAAGAGCTAGAAAAAGGAAAAAAGAGAGGTAGGCGAAACACACAACAGTTCAGCAATTAAGATTTGCTAGTGCAGAATGAGACAGTAGAAAGAAGAGTAAATATAATTTATTTAAAGAGAGAAGATAAAAAGAGATAGAGAAAAGTATATTACTAAAGTACGATCAATGCATCACCCTTAATTCTTTCTAAAAATTAAACAAATAGAATAAAATAAATAAAATAAAATCATCTAATAAAAAAATATGATAATGAAAAGATACTAAATTAAACAAATAAATAAAAATAAGATAAATTTTAATAAAAATACACAATTTAAGATACTATATGAATAGAGAACCCAGGAAAAGAGGATAAAAATAAAGATGAAAAAAAGGGAGGGAAATGGGAATGGGAGAGGGATGTGGATGGAATCGGAGGGGGGAACGATGGAAAGGAGGCGGAGCAAAATATGCCGTGAAGTCTCGCCGGGTTATCCGGGCGGACTCGGGTGAATACACGTGAAATTGTTCAAAGCCAAACTCCCGGCCCGCGCCTATTGACATTTAGTCCACAACAAACGTCGGTGCAATATGCTTGTTTACATAACCTAATTTCTTGTGTCTATTAATCTCGCACGATAAGTAGTTAACAGGTCTTTATCTATCCTCACAACACACCCTCAAACTCGAAACCACATTTATAACGCAGCTCGTTTTGCATGTTGCATGTAAACGTCATGGGACCTCGCAATCTGGACAGAGCACATGCACCGCCTGATGTCCAATGCCATAAACCATGAAAGGAAGAAAAGCTTTCATAAGCCAGGGTGCCGGTCTTGGGTGCCCTCCCCTCCTATCTTCAGCTTATATCATGCTGTCATACACGTTAATATGTTTTTGAGAACGACAAGTCCCGTACTCCGTATCTAACAAGGTACCTCTGAATAACAACTAGGTTGAGGACATCTGTTCTTTTTTGAATTTCCTCTCCTCATTCCTGGATGTTCGAATCGACGCCTGTCTACACTCCATAAAGCTTTAGCCATTAATCCTTCGAACGAATACATTCTTCATCTCGGCCTATATGGCGAGTGACTTACTTTCAACATGAACCAATCTACAAAGATCGTAAACATCAGGGACTTCATTCAATTCATCAAGGACATAATTTTATATCTCCGTAGAGATATGCTCTACACCTTTCAAAACTACGGAGAATGTCACATCCTTTAACAGTAAGTGTCAACATTCGGGCGATTTTGATGTCATACTCTCTCTATTTTAAGTTACATACCATTTTCAAATTCTCCTTTCGTTGCGTCAATTCGTCATTACAAACCATTTTTCCAGGGATAGTTCTTATAATTCACGCAGAGCTTGTCCGCATCAGGATTCTGTAAGGAAGAACCCATATCCAATCACTACTTCAAATCATGCTTTAGTAACTTCTTTAATCACAAGCATAGAACAGTAAGGTATCTTGAAATAAATGTTACGATTAGCAGTTAGCGTTATAATTTTGGTGCCTCTCTTCACAGGATTGGAAGAGATGATGTCAGCTCCAGGTCGGGCAAGCAGTTTGCTATACACGAACTGTGTATCAAACTTCCCGCCGTTGTGCGCGGCAACTACTATTTTAGCTTTCCTGTGTGACTCGGAGAACTTGAAGAGGTAGTTGATGAACTGATCTACAGGGCATCTCTGATGATCTCCTTCAGCTTCTAAATTCAGATGAAAGATCTCCAGCCGCTTGCTCCGACATTACCGCATGAATCATGCCTGAATCTTTCTCTCCACTCATAACACACTTAGATGATCTCAGATCCTATAATGTATGCCGATGTACTCGAGTACAGTTTCGATTATTACCATCTACTGCGCTTATTATTGTTGATGTTTCAATGTGTAATCAAAAGGTGAACACACTGTTTCTTTTCAATGCCTTATCAGGATTCTTACTCTTCATGTAACAATTAATAATTATCTCACACCGTTATCACCTATACTTATTAAATTGAGCATTACACTGCAATGGAGATATTGAGCAACACATCATGTTGGTGTGCCTTTGGTCAGCAACATTATTATATTCACGCAAAGGATTCACACTTGGAGTCTTGCAATACGTTCTTTATTGGAGATTAACCATCATCATTGTAGAAGTCTTTACAATCATTGCAATGGGAAAGTGCACCGTTAGCGTTCAGGTTCCCATTTACATGTAGATATAAACCGGTGCAATCTATAACATACGCGTGAATCATTCATTCACACCTTAATGATCTGAGAATGGTGAAATGTCTGTGAAATGAGCTATGCGTACAAGAAAGATTACAGGAAAGGCACCTTCTAATTAATGTCGGACTTCTGCAAACATAGCAGTTTTTTCATAATAATCTTTCCCACAAGAACCGTCTCTGTGTCAAAGTCAATACAGTATGCTGGACGTATTCACATTTATCATAATCCCTTATTTAGATAAGGGAATTAGATTGCTACAGTTTCAAGCGTTTAAAAACATATCTCTGGAGGATGTGTATTGCAGTATTAGCAAAATATACAAATTGATACGGGGGCATTTCAAATATTTTCTCTACTTGCTTCGCAAGATGTTCAAATCATTGGGTCTTCATATTCCAACCTACACTTGAGCGCAATTTCCTTCGCCTAATGTACTGGGAACCAGGTTGAAATGCACTATGGTGGTGACTAGTTGCTACCGGCTAGGGAGGTGGCAGAGTATGAGTTTGTGACAGTTCAGCTATGGCTCTTGTACCCACATTCAGATTACTGCTTTAGCTATCTGTCGATTATTCTTTGTACGGAATTTGGACTCGTTTGATGCGATCATTATATAAAGTTTACTGTATGTAAAGTTCATATAGCCATTACCTGACGGCTTACGCAATACTTGCACCTCTACATCGAACTGGTTAAACAGGGCCTTATCACCCGACTGGAACGCCTTTAACAAACGGTCAGCTAGATATCTGGCTAGATTTTCAGTACTCATCATTCTGTAGGGGATGCGAACGAAATATTCGTTGTTATTCCGCCCTTGGAATGTGAATGGGCGAGGTCCCATACTGCTGGCTGGTCACTTCACGGCGCAGGAATGCTATAACACTTTGTATTACGCCTAAGAATGTATCATTAATATCCCTCCCTTCTCTGAACACACCCTGCTCGTTAATTCTAACCCTGTAGCGGTGTGTGTCGATTATACCTGAATTCCTCGTAGATGCGATGCTAGTGACATTAAGCAGGTCTGCAGTGAATGGGCGAGGTTCAGGCTCCCTTGAAGGCCCTGCTACGCACCATCATCCAGCTCGACTAAGCGGATACTTTTTATAGGTCGGATGTCTCACACTCTGTAGACGACAAGAGAGAGAGAGAGAGAGAGAGAATATAAGTATTTTAATAGTAATAATAATAATAATAATAATAATAATAATAATAATAATAATAATAATAATAATAATAATAATAATAATAATAATAATAATAATAATAATAATAATTTCTAGCAAATAATAGCAGTAGTAATAATAATAATAAATAATAATAATAATATAATATTATATAATAATAATAATAATAATAATAATAATAATAATAATAATAATAATATAATAATAATATAATATATATAATATATATAATAATAATAATATATTTTTTCGCCCGCATATGGAAAACACTATGTAAACTCACCTTCGAGTTCGTAGGGGGAATATTCTTTCCAGTAGAGAGGGAGGAAGGGGTAGGGGATGTATCATCGCCCGAAGGTGAATCTTCATCACGCCTTGCATTACTCCGCTGAGGACGTTCATTTTTACAAGGCAAACGACTATCAACACCCTACCGAAAACAAGAAGAACATAATTACTTTGATCAACTTAAATCAGTAATAATAATAATAATATAATAATAATATAAAATGTTAAAATCTAAAAAATCTATATCTTTATTTTAAATTTTTGATAAAAGATTTTTGTTTTCAGTACAGCAATTCACTAACATAATAATATTATAATAATATGAACCTAAATATGAATCAATAAATTGAATTAATAATAATCAATAATCATAATAATAATCATAATAATGACATAATAATAATAATCAAGTAATGTAGAGTGTAATAATACATCAATTCACTGATAATATTACGTCACTGTGTCTTCACCACACTACACACACACACACACACCAACACACAGTTGCCACACGGGGCACCATAGACCAAACTGGCACACACAACACAACACACACACACACACACACAGAACACCGCCACATGCGCACGGAAATAACCAACGTATCGAGATACCTACCGGAGGTTTTTGGGAAAAATACGCGCCCTGACGTGTGGTATGCGCGCGCGACACGGGCTTGACTCATCATGTCATCTTCTAGCATCACCATCGTGGTTCTCGCACTACAACCCCACCACTCGACAGTATGCGGTGGGATCCCTTCTACATAACTGCGCGCCGTTTAACGGGGGTGAGTTCTGTAAGAACCGACAAGCTCATCGTATGCGGGTGGTCTTTAGAATTTCAGCATCGCTGAGCCATGTATCATCACCATAGACAGCCTTCTGTTAAGCGAGAATGATATTATATATATATATATTATATATACTATATACTATATATAATATATTTAGTATTATTAATATTAATATATTATTATATATATATATATATATATATATTAATAATTATATATATATATATAATATATATTATATTATTATATATTATATATAATATATTAATTAATATTAATATATATATTATATATATATATATATAGTATATAGGATGTGTGTGTGTGTGTGTGTGTATGTGTAGTTGTGTGATGTGTAGGTGTGTGTGTGTGTGTAATATATTTGTGTGCTTAGTAGTGTGGGTAAGCTTGTGTATGAGTGTTTTAAGGTGATTGTTTATATATTATTATTATTATTAATTATTATTTATTATATTATTATTTATTATTCTTATATTAATTATTATTATTATTATTATTATTAATTATTATTATTATATTATTATTTTTATTATTAGTTAATATTATTTAATTTAATTAATTATTTAGCCAATTATTCGCATAAAATCTCATTTTTTCAAATTTTTAAAATAATCAAGTGTTTGTATTATCTATTACTTTTTTATTCATTTATTTTATAAATAAATATATTTATTACGATTTTTATATTATTAAAATTTAATTATTATTATTACTTTTTCTTTCTTAGTCATGGATAACAAAGTAATTATGTTCTTCTTGTTTTCGGTAGGGTGTTAGATAGTCGTTTTGCTGTTGTAAAAATGAACGTCTTACAGCGGATGTAATGCAAGACGGTGGTATGATAAGTTCAATTTCTTCGGGATGTTAGATACATCCCCATACCCCTTCCTTCCCTCTCTACTGAAAGATAATTATTCCTCCAGCGATACATCTGGAAGGTTGAAGTTTACATAGTGTATTTTCATTAGCGTGCGAAATATTATTATTATTATTATTATTATTAATTATTAATTATTATTATTATTATTATTTATTATTAATATTATTATTATTATTTAATTATTATTTATTATTATATAATTTAATTATTATTATTTTTATTATTATTATTTATTCAATCTATATATTACTACTGTATTATTACGCAAATATGTAGTTAATTACTAATTATTTAATTATTATTATTAATTAATATTATTTATTATTTATTATTATTTAATTATTCTTAATTATTTAATTATTATGTATTTATTATTATTTATATTAAAAATACTTATATTTGCTACTCTCTCTCTCTCTCTTCTCTCTCTCTCTCTCTCTCTCTCTTCTCTCTCTCTCTCTTCTCTCTCTCTCTCTTCATTCTATCTTCTCTTCTCTTCTTCTCTCTATCTCTTCTCTTGTCGTTACGAGTGGTGAGGACCTCCGAGCCTATAAAAAGTAACCGCTCAGGTCGAGCTGTTGATGATGGTGCTGTAGCAGGGCTTCAATATGGAGACCTGAACTGCCATTCACTGAACGACTCTGCTTATGAGTCTTAGCATACTGCAATTACTGTAGGAAATTCAGGTATAAATCCGACACACATCACTGTTATACAGGGTAAGATAATCGATCGGAAGGGCAGGGGGTATTTCAGAGAAGGGAGGGTTATAATTGATATCAATTCTTCATTATGGCGTAATACAAAGTGTATTATAGCATTCCTGTATGCGAGCCGTTGAAGTGACACAGCCAACAGTATTGGTGAGTGGTACCGGGTATGTGGTTCACATTTCAGGGGGAATAACAAACGAATATTATTCGGGTTGCGCTCATCCCTATCAGAATTATGCTGAGTACTGAAAATATCTTAGCAATAGAATACTCTAGCTTGATAGCAGTACGTTTGTTAAAGGCGTTTCAGTCGGTGATAGGCCTGTTTAACCAGTTCGATGTAGAGGTGGGCAAGTATTTGCGTAAGCCGTCAGGTATGGCCCTTTACGTATTTCCAATCAGTAAATACTTTATAAGTGATCGCAATTAAACGAAAGTCTAAAATCCGTACAAGGATATACGACAGATACTGTATGACCTTCAAAAGGCAGTTATTTGAGATGTTGGTTAACAGAGCCATAGCATGCCTGTCAAAACTCCATATTATGCACCTATATATAATATATATTTCCTGTAGACCGGAGGTAATTGAAACTTATATATGTCATCATAAACATATATCTTACTGTAATATATATATATATAAAGTGATTTTATCACACCTTGGTTTTCGCTATAGTTATACATTAGATGAGAATGAAAATTATTGGCTGCATCAGTGTTAAGGTTGGAATATATGATAAGAACCAATTTGTTCCTTGATACAATTCTATTTTGCGAAGAATATATAATGAAAATATTATTTATGAATATGCTCGTAATATTTCGTTTTGCTAATACTGTAATACTCCTCTAGTTAGATAGATATTTTAAAACCGCATATGAATACTTAGATACAGAATAAGTCTAATACCCTTATTATATTAATAGGTATTTGAATAATAGTGAATATCACATACTACTTATATAACCTAGTTTATCCCGAAAGATTAACATCATATCGACTATAGGCAGTATAGATGCGACATTAATTTAAGGTGCATTCTCTAGGTAATTCATTACTGTCTCATAGCTTCACGAGACATATACTTAATAATAGACATTTAAAGGATGATGAATGTCAACGAGTTTATAGATGCCAATCCAGTGTTTAATCTCACTACAAGTTAGTAATGGGAAAACCTGACGCTATACGCGAAAACTCCATCAATCTGAATGAATTGTAACGGGACTTTCTACATGAGATAAATGTTTTCAATCTCCATAAAGAACGTACTTGCAAGAAACTCAAAGTGTGCACCCTTTTTGCGATTGAGATAATGTTTGGCTTGACAAGATAAGGCAATCACCTAAATGACTGTGCACATATCATTGGCATGTGTATGCCATGAAAAGTATTGGTGGAAAACGGAGATAATCATGATAATGTTACATGCAATGAAAGATTAAGTATTTCCCACATGTAAGGCTTGAAGAATAGAAACAGGTGTTCACCTTTTTATTAAGACATTTTGAAAAATACAACTAAATAATCAGTCGCATAGATGGTAAAATTAATTCTGAAACTCTGTCACTGTTACTGCTTAGCTCAATATCCTTCTACTGTGAAGCATGCAAAGTGTGTAGATGTGGCGAGACAATCATATCGGCATATGATTCCAGTGCGGTAAGTGTGGGAACTACGTATCGGAACTGGAGATCTTTATAATTCTGATTTAGAAGCTGCATAGGAGATCATCAGATGAATGCCTGTAGATCAGTTTTCATACTTATCACTATTCTTCAAGTATCTTATCTCGAGTTCACTACAATGAAAGCTAAAAATGTAGTTTAGTATGCTCAGTCAATCATATAAACGGCGTGGATAGTTTGATACACATGTTAGTGTTATAAGCAACTCATGCTTGTCCCGTCCTGGAGTACTTGACATCATTCTTTCCAATCTTGTGAAAAGAGGGGCTAACAAAATCATTAATCGCCTAACTGCTAATCGTAAATCATTATATTTCAAAGATACTACTGTTCAGTGGCGCTCTCTTGTGGCATCTATAAGAGAGTGTACTAAATGGCATGGATCTTGAAGGTTAGCTGTGTGAGCTAAAGGGGTTATACTTCCCTTACTCGCATCTTCCTTGACTTGGGCACCGCACTGATATATTTATATAGAACACATGAATCCCTGGAAGAGAAATGTTTTGAAGTAGAACGCATAGCGTACCAAACGAGAAGAGACTGGAAATTTTGAAAAATGGTATATGATGAACATTTAAATAAAGATAGTAATTGACCTAATTCCGTATGTTACCTACTTAAACTGTGATCCAAGTGATTGGATGCAACATATTTTAAGTACCGCTATTGTATATTACGACAAAGTATCATGTATAGGACCACCTAGGTGATCCTACGATGATTTAATATAATATTTTTTAATAGATATTGATTCTTGATATTGAATGTAGCAATTTGAATGTTGCCATCTTGTTTTAACGATCTTTAAGATGTGGTTCATGCCTGAGAAGTCACTCGCCCATATAGGCCGCGCAGATGAAGGAAATTATTCGTTCGAAGGGATTAAATGGCTAAACTTTATGGAATTGTACACAGGGCGTCGAATTGAACATGCCAGGAATGGAGGAGAGCGGAAATTCAAAAAAAAGAACAGATTTCTCATAACCTGATGGTTTATCTCGAGGTACCTTGTTTTTGAATGAATACGTCCCGCAATTAACGGCGACGTTATACTCGTTACTTCAAAAACATATTTACGTCAATTGAGCTAAAAGATAGATTAAGTCTGAAATGATATGGAGGGTGGCACTCGCAAGACCTGCGGCACCTCTTATGTAAGAAAGATAATTTGTCTTTCCTCTCTTCAATGGATTGTATATGGCATGGAAATTACAGATGCGTGTTGTAATTAGTGCTAACTGATCAAAGATTGGCGACGGTCATCACCAGCCTCGACGTTACACCTTTGCGACCAGATGACAACAGGAAGCGCGATTATAAGAAATGCTTAGGTTTCGTAGTGTTTTTTGGAGTGATTTGTTAGGGAGTTTTTGTGAATTAGGATTATTAGATGAAACAGTACTCCTGTGGAAACATACCATCTGTGAACAAGAAGATAATGAGAACAACGAATGAAAACTTAGGTGACCAATATGTACTATACTATAGCACAGGAGAAATAGAAATGGCAAAACGGCAGTTTTGGTTGTGGAGAGACGCTCTAAAATATTGGTCGGTCGCACTGAGACCGTTCGTGTTATTCTACAATTGTCCCTCTAACGGAAGGGGATTAATGCTTCCTATCTGAGACATTTCACCTTCTCTTATACACCTATGTATATAACAAACTAAATTGTATCCCATAGCGGGGTTACCATAGAAGCCACTACTACAGGGAGTTGAGTTTGCCGTTCACAATATAACGAATTCTGTCAAAGATATTTAACACCAACAATTATTTTGGCTATCTATGAACGTGAGCATACTAGCCTATCCTACGGATATCTGTACATCCCCTGTATTGCCCGGTACGTTTGATGACCGACTCACTTTCACATGTGTCGCACATCTGCAAGTGAATTTGGCTATTGAAGGTAAAATGCAGAAACAATGACTAACAGCGGTATGCTTAAAGGGTGTCTACTGCAAGGTCCCGAATTAGAACTTGCTCTGCTGAAGGGTTATAAAATCAAGAAACTTTACGAAATCTGGCAAAACTTCAAGAAGATCTGATAATATCTTCAGCTAAATAATGTGGGAAAATTCGCTTCATAGAGTGGAGACTGAAGCTTTGGTTTCCTGATCGGTGTGCATCTAAGTAATCACCTGAACATTTCTGCAGTTCTTAGCGGACTTCTAAGAGAATCGAAGAGCGTCATTATTTAAAATACTCGATAACAATCAAGACCTACCCGATGCATGCGAATATCCATAGCTAAACTCGCTTGAACTCTCTTATGGAGGGAAGCTCGCCAACGGGTGACCCGGTAAAATGAGGTATTTATTCTTCTGCCTCAAGTTACGAAGGCAGATATGGGAAACATCTGATATGATGAAATAGGAAGCCGATCTGGAGAATTACGATAATTCATATTGTATGGGCAGGGAGAATTTAACCATATTGTTTAAATCGAGGGTGAAACCTCTATATGACATAACTCAAATACGGACTCCGGCATATAAATGCATACAAAATGTATGCTTATAGTATGACTTCAATTTCACATATAACATGCTATTGCGGCAGGTATATGAATTGTATGGTACTTTCTAGAATCATCCTGTTGGGCCGAGGGTTTCTCTACTTAGGCGATATATATACCTGACAGCTGTGTCTTCATAGCAGAGGAATAAAGAAATAGAAAAAGATTATGTTCCACCTACGGTAAGTTTTCCTCGGGAACCTGAAACCTAGATTCGAAATTTAGAGTAGCCCTGATATGTAACAGCTTAGACCGCTTCGTGTGTACAGGCCGAAGTCGTTACCGCATATACGCTTGAGTAAAGTAGAGATGGGACTTTTTCGATATATTACTTATAAAAAGCTAAAAGGACTTAAAGCTTTGAAATAGGGCAACTGGATGAATATCAATTATAGCTTCGAGGGTATAGAACAAAAATAGTAATGGATAAGATGGATGAAGGCATGTTAGAGATAAGACTAAGGACCGTGTAGACTGAGATGGTCTTGAATCGTGATAAAGAGTTATTACATATCAGATTTAAGATACAGCTCGACTGAATTGCAACAGCTAGAGCCATATTATTTCACAGTTTGAACGGAACCTGCTGGGTAGAGCCATAAACGCTGCATGGAGAGATATCATCTAGTTATGACTGTATTCGCATCTTCTCACTAGTTGGGTCACTAATACGACACACTTAATACAGGGTAAGATGATGAAGTCCGGATATTGAGGATATTAAGAGCTATAGGCAATGTAAGGGAAATGTTACACCTGTCTGAATATTCCATTAAATGAAGGTTCATAGATAGCTCTACACACCTCAATACAGCCAGCAACTCATCATTCTTCGGTGAAGTGCCATCTGAAACATATCTGACGCAAAGGTTATCGAGGCGGTGTCTAGTTTCACTCCCATGTAAATTAATTTAATATATATATATATATATTATTAATATAATATATAATATTATAATTTAATATTATATTAATTATATTTAATATTATTATATATATATATATATATTATAATTATATATATTAATATATATATATTAATTATATATATATTATTAATTATTAATATATTATTAATAATATATTATATCTATAATATCTTTTACTGCTAATGCATTAAAATATAAATTTAATTATTTTCTCATTCATTAGTCTGGCCTACTATAAATATAAAAATTATATTTATATATACTTAACTTTACATATATATTTATATATTAATATATTTATATATTATTAATTATATGATATATATTATATTATATATATTATTAATATATATATATATTATTTATATATATATATATATTATATATATATATATTAATATATATATAATATATTATTTATAATATTAATATATTATTATATTATATAATTATATATTATATAAAATTAATATTAATATTATTTATTCACTTTTAATGCAATACACTTTAATTAAATATTATTTATTAATTCATTCATGTCTGCCATTTAAATAAAATATTTCCTCTATCTTTTCCTTTTCCGACCTTTATTTTATTTTACTTTTAAATAATAACTTTTGAAATTAATTATTAGTTTGATCCTAATAGCTTGAATAAACGTAAAATCAGTAAATAATATTAATATATAAATAATATACAATAATTAATATATAAATAATTATAAAATTATAGTGTTAGTGTGTGTGTTGAGTGTTGTGTGTAGATGTATGTAGTGTGTGTTGAATGTGTGTGTGTGTTTGTTAGTGTGTGTGTATGTTGTGTGTGTGATGTTATGATATCTAGCTGTTACGGATTGCATCGTAATGCATTATATAGCTCATATGTTGATCTGGTTAAACAACTTTCCATAGTTTATTATGTGGTAGAGGTGATTAGTAGACTTTTCATGATTTGTTGCACTGTTTGTCTTTGTTATTGTCATATGGTTGTGTATTTGTTGTTTGTTGCACGAATGATTGTTGTGATGACTAGTTTGATTGTGTGGTTAGGTTTGTATGTTGTTGGTTGATTGTTTGCTTATAGTGTTGTTGTTTTGTTGATTACTACGCCTTATGACCTGTTTAGCTGTATTTTGCTGTAGATTTTGTGATGATGAAGGAGAAGATAAGAAAAGAAGCTAAGAAGAATAGAAAGAATTTAAATATAATATATTAATATATATAATATATATATATATTATTATAATATATATATTTATATATATATTAATATATATTAATATTATATTTAATATATATTAATATAATTATATATATTATAATATATATATATATATATATAATTATATATTATATAATTATATATTATATATTATATTATTATTTAAAATTAAGAGACCTGTCATTATATATTTATATATAATTAATTATTTATTTAATATAATTATTTATTATATTTATTTTTAAAATTATTAATATTATATATATATTAATATTTTATTAATTATATATATATATATATTTTTTATTTATTTATATATATATTAATATATTATTTATATATATATATCGTTATTATATTTATATATTATATATTATTATATTAATTTTATATATAATATTTATTATATATTAGTAATATATATATATATAATATATTATAATATATATATATTATTATATAATATTATATTATATATATATATATAGTATGATATAATATATATATATTATATATATTATATATATATATATATAATATATATTATATATATATATATTATATTATATTTTATTTATATATATACAATATATATTATTAATATATAAATATAAATATATATATATATAATATATATATAATATAGTATATATATCTATATATAATATATATTATAATATAATATATAATTATATAATATATATATTATTTCTTTATTCAAACTCATAATATTTCATTGGAAAGTAGCTGGAGAAGTTATGTTCATAACGTTCATTAAATTGTTTCAATTACAGTTTAATTTAGTGGCGGTAACTTCGGGCCCCGTGCAAAGTGTCAATGCGGGAAGGGCCGGTGCATGTGGGGCCGTGCCCGTGGTTCAGTATCGTGGTCAAGTGCCCGATACAATATATATATTATTATTAATATATATATATATATATTATATATATATTATTAATATTATATGATATATATATATATTAATATATATATATATATATATATATTATATATATATTATATTATATATACTAAATAACAATAGTGAATATATTGAAAAGAAATGAAACGAACAAGTGGTGTCAAATTCTAGACCGAGTGATCAATATTACTCTTACTTTATTTAGCAGCTAATAACCTAGCATTTAGAGGCCATAGGGAAGAATTAGGAAGTAATAGTGGGAATTTTCTAGGTATTATTGAGTTGCTTTCTAAATATGATCCGGTGCTGCAACATATTTTAAACGTGCCAAAGCCAAAAATATTTAAGTCCCAAAATTCAGAATGATTTGATTCAAGTTCTCTGGTGAAAAAGGTGAAATAGTAAATCTGGTCATCGCCGCACAGTTTTTGTTTATAATTATAGATACTACACAAGATATAAGTAAGATCTACCAAATTAGTCAAGTTTATAAATACGTTACTATTTGTAAAGATGTATGTGGACGACCTATCGAGTTTAAAATAAATGAAGTGTTTTAGTTTAAAACACTCAGTGACCTAACACTTCAGTGTAATTGAGAGAAAAGGTATTGAAGAAAAGGGTCTGTCTTTGTCAAAATGCCGTGGTCAAGGGTATGATTTGAGCAGTTATGTCCCGGTAGTTTGGGGAGTAAAACAAGAATTGAGCAACGGCATCCAACTGCTGAATACGTGCATTGAGCGGCTTCCGAATTTAAATCTTGGTCATAAATGATGCGTGCAAGTATGCAAAAAACAAGTTATTATGAAATGGTCGAAAATTTAATTTATTTTTCAGCCAAGGCTTGTAAAGGATGGGAACTTTTGGAGTCGTCGTCTC
>JABUQX010063425.1:0-2500 GCA_015478945.1 Trachelipus rathkii | reverse complement strand
GTATTATAATATATATATTATATATATATATATAATTTTAATATATATTTATTAAATATTATATTACTATATATATATTATATTATTATATATAACTTAATATATATATCTATATATATATATATATGTATAATATATAAATATATATATAATATATATAATATTATATATATATATAATATATATATATTATATATCATATGATTATATATAATATATATATATATATATATATATAATTTATATATATATATATATAATTATTATATATATTTTTTATTATATATTATATTATATATAATATTTATAATACTATATATTATATTAAATAATATATATATATATTATTATATTTATAATAATTATATATAATAATATATATATCATATATTCATATATATAATATATATTATATTATATATTAGTATATTATATATATATATATATATTATATATATATATATATATATATTATAATACTATATATAACTAAATCATAACTATCACCCTGAAGGGGTGTAAGCAGGCATTACCCTCCGAGACGGTTAAGGCCCAGCCCAGTAATGTAAGGGGTGTAAAGGGCATTACCCTCGAAGGAGGGTAGGCTCAGACCTGGGCTGAGGCCAATTCCGTTACACCCCTTCGGGGTGATCCGCCCTCTCAGGATTCACACCCTTTCATGGGCCTCATCTCCTTGGGTTTTCTCTCGGGAGGTGGGTTGTGGGTTGCTTTAGATACTCTTGGTTAATGAAAACCTGTTTATTTATGTCGTAAGTTTAAGGTTAGTATGTTATATACTATGACGGGGTTGAAATTAAAACTTTGATTTGGTAGCGAAATGATGAAGTTTTTGTAAGATATTACTGTGTTTACTGACGATGTGTGTTAGAAACCTGAGCCTAGGTTAAGTTTTTTGTTGGGTAATGTTAGGTTTACCAGAGAATTTTGCTAATGTCTCGTTTATTCATAGTTCAAATGATGTTGATACCGTTATATAACTCGGAGAGTTGACATTTGGATGAGAAGTGTATTCCATAGTTCCAATATGCTGGTATCTTTGATAGATTGGTCACTTTGTTAAAGGGATTTTTGTTAGATAGTACGAGTCTTTACCTGTTGCCTGATCCAATGATTACTCGAATATGACCTAAACAATAGGTCGGATAGATCATAGGCTGGTGGATGGGTAGGGGACTGCAGGTGGGTGGGGTTTGATTTTACTGATTTTTACTGCTTTAAAAATAGTTATACGTGTTCTTTTTAGTTGAGTAGTTTAATAATTATTTTTTATGTTAATGTCTTCAGATAAAAAAAAAAATTTTTATGTTATGTTGGTTAAATTTGTTATGTTGCCAATTATTTCGTTTTGGGATATGATAATTTAGACACGAGGTTATGGAATGAATTTTGTTAATATTACGAAGTAAATGGTAAAATTTGTTAACGTTAGCATTATATTTTGTTGTTCAGTATGATGCTTTAGACATGGTTTTCCCCTATATTTTTGTTTAATATTCGAGTTTAATGTGAATTAACATTGATGTTAGAGCATAATCCCTGAAAGGTGTGGGAATAGGTTTACGTTTTGTATGAGTGTTAATGTAAGTTCTGTTATTTAGCGGCGGGAGTTTGTTAATGTTATAGTTTATTTTCCGTACGTATGGTGTGTTTAGGTTTTTCCGTGTAAATTATATCTTAGTTTCATAGGCTATGTTTGTTAGCTTTATTAATTGTAAAAAACGTGTCTGTTACGTTAAGCATATATTCGATGGTTAGTAATATAAAGAACATTTTTGTGTTATGTTATCCGAAATGATACTCGAATGTTGACATGAATCAATAGATCAATAGATCAAAAAGTCATGGAGGGAGGGGTGGGGAATGGGTTGGTGGTTTATTCTACTGGATTTACTGATTCTGCTCTATCAGTTAAACTAATACAATTTACTAAGAATTTTTTCCAAAGAACTATTTTATGTTATGTTTTGGTTTAAAAACTTTGTTATGGTTACAGTTATTCGTTGGTAATTGTTGATAATTAGACAAGGTTTTGAATAATTTTTGTTAAATATTACTGTGTCCAATGTAAATTAACGTTATTTTTGTTTAGGATATGCTTGGAAGTAATGAATAGGTTAGTTTTGTACGCAATCGGCTAGTGTACTTTTACTGGCGTTTAAGTTGGGACTTTGTTAATGTTAGTAGTTTTATTCATGGCGTTAAGGTGTGTCAGGTTTGTCATTGTACATATATTCTTAGTTTCTGTCATGCTATGTTAGCTTTTTTAATGTGAAAACAATGTTACGGTAGCATATATTTGTTGGTCTATATAATGAACTTATTTTTGTACTATGTTATTTTTGTTGTTGTTGTTGTTGTTTGTTGATTTGTCTGTTGTTGTTTGTTGTTGTTGTTTGTTGTCCAAACGAGAATATATACCCCTTTGAACTGATATTGGTTCGTTTCGGGGGTGTATTCTTTGTTTAACTTTCTTCTGATT
>JABUQX010063424.1:15000-23250 GCA_015478945.1 Trachelipus rathkii | reverse complement strand
TATAATATATATATATATTTCTATTATACTTAATATATATATATATATATTAATATATATTAATATTATATATAATATATATATTATATATTATTATTATTATATATCTATATTTTAGTTATATACATATATTTATTAATATATATTTATATATATATTAAATATTTATATTATATTATATATTTATTATAGTTATTATATATATATATAACTTTCAAATTTTTGAAATTTTGATTATCTGAATATACTTTATATTTACATATATTATAATATAATTATATTATATATTATATATATATATATATTTATATATATTATTATTATATAATATATATATTATATATATATATTTTAATTATATAATAATATAATATTATTATATATATTAATCTATATATACTATATAATATATTATATATCATAATATGTATATTTATAAATACATATATATATATATATTATTAATATAAAGTAATAGGACTATGATTATAATATGATTTTGTTATATATGTTATGCTATATATTATGTTATATATTCTTTTTGTTATTTATATGTTTTATTATTATTTAGTTACATGTTTTTTTTCGTATCTGGATAATTGATTATCTTTTTTCTAGTACTGTGATGTATAGGTTGTATTTTATTTATTATAATATTGACTTTAAGGGAAATGAAAGGATTAATTTTAGTAGGGATTTTGTTTATTTTTATTCATTTGTATTTTTATTTGATTTGTTTGCTTTGATATTATATTAAATTATCTTACTATTACTTTCTGATATTCATATCCCCAACTCAGGGTCAGTGTCTTTATGTTATTATATTATATGAGTTGATAGAGCACTTATTTCTTGTTGGATTTGAGGAGAATCGATTGGGTTTATATATATATATTAATATATATATATATATATATAATTAATATTATAATATATATATATATAAATTATATATATTATATATTGTATATATAATATATATATAGTTATATATATATATTATATGTATTATATATTATATTATATATAGTATATGATATATATATATATATATATATATATATATATATTATTATATTAATATATATAATTTAAAATATAGAGATATATATATATATATATATATATATATATATATAATATTATATATATATAATATATATTTATATTTATATATATATATATATTATGCTTATATTTATTTTATAGGTATTTTATTATATTCATTTATGCTTATTATTATTTTTTTACCCTAATATGTATACTTTATTATGATTATTATTTATTGTATTGCTTGTGGAGTGAGTTATATTACTACTTATTATTTATATATTTATAGGACTATCTATATATAGGTAATTATATACTGGGATCTAGGTTTCTTTGTATTTATATTACCATAGTATAAATATAAACTAGTATATTATTTATACTGTGGTATTTCTACATTTATTTTCGTATAGATAGTTTGTTTAAGGTTAATAGTATTGATTTATTTTCTAATTATGGTTTATATTATACTGCTTATGTAAGTTTTATTCTGTGGACTTGTATTCTACTTATTTGAGGTAGAATTTTACTTGCTCTTTATCTTTATATATATACTTTAAGTTTGGGGTAATATTATACTGCTAGTTCTTTATCTTTGAGATGTGGGAAAAGTAGGGGTGAATGACAGACACACCATCATTTCATGGAGAGTTGTATTATTAGAGGTTTAGATATTGTACTAGACAAAGTACATCATCAAGAAGTATCACCTGTAGGGATTGAGTAGATCAAGTTTCTATCAAATATTAGAGTTTTATATTTATTATATATATTATAAGATCTTCTACTTATACTATTATTAATATTATCTTATGTTTAAGTTATTTCAGCATCTTTACGTCTGATTATTTTTAATCTTTCAAACTTTTTGCATCTTCTCAATCGGGTTTGCATGTACAGTATATTTTTGTTATTGGGAGGCAGTATTTTTATTTTAGATTTCGTTTAGGCTGTTGATATGTGTGTTATCATATGTATTGAGTATTTAGTTAGTGTTTTATTTTTATTTTAAATAGTTTCTTCAATTCAGCTGTTGTGGAGTGGTTGTCAAGCATGGCGCAGCTACAATTATTTTGTACTTTTCAACTTCATTTTTTTTTATTTGTGTTTTATAGTTACGGATTCCTATTCTGTTTGCAATATATCCAGGCTATATTTTTAACTATTGATTCGAAGTTTTTTTAATGGTTTTTTCTCTGTTCTATACTGTTTTAAATGTATTTTTGAGGTAATATGTTAATATTCTAAGTGATTATTCCTTTGTGTTAGTTAGTATTGGGTTTTCGTGACATATGGAAATTTATTTCTATAATATTGTTATTGTATTTTATATCAGCGCATTATTAACTTTTTAAACCATACGTGATCCTCGGAGACTACTTGCTTTGAATACTACTGAGATTAGTTAGTTTTTATATATGTGCTTAAAATGGCGTTAGTTTTTATAAGCGATTGCTCTTCTCCTCTATAGATGTATTCAATTGGTGCAGTATGCGTTTTATTAGTTTACTGATTATATCCAATTTTGTATTTTGGTATTTCAACCTTTTCGCAATAGAATAGTAAGTAAAAATTTTATCGTTACATGATTGGTTGAACAGGTGGTTTGCTGAGTTGTGGCAACATATATGAGATCGTTTCTAATAATTTCAAACTCAGTGCTGAGCAACGTATTTAATGCTAGACGAGTGAGGAGTCCGCGCGCTGATATAATATTATATATACTTTTTTGTTGTCCTTTTGTTTTTTGCGGGGGCGGTTTGTGGGTCTTGGTTGTCAGCGTCTTCTTGTTATTAGTGGGCGGGGTTGTTTGGGTTTCTGGCTTGCGTTGGGTTGTGTTCGTCTTATTTTTTTTGTTGATTTTTTTTTTTTTGTTTTTCTTTTGTTTCTTTGGGTTGGGTTTCAGTTGTTTTGTTTGTGTCTTTTTTTTTGTTAGTGTCGTGCTTTGGTGGTTGTGTGAGGCTGTGGTTTGATTTTCGCGTGTTGTTGTGTAGACGTTCGTGTGTGATCGTTTTTGGGTGTGTTGGTGATGTGGTGTGTGGATGCGGGTGGTTGTTCTTGTGTTGATTTCTTTGTTTTGCTTTACTGGTGGTTGGTCTTTTGTATACGGTTTAGTGGGCTCATTGGATTGTTGGTCAGTCGGGTTGACCAGGTCTGCATGTTGTTTTTATTGTTTTGTGGTTGTTTTTTTTTGTGTGGTTTTTTGTTTTGTCGTTTTCCGTTTACTTCTGTTATTGTTTCTTTATCATTTTATTTTTTTTTTTTTTTTTTTTTTTTTTTTTTTTTTTTTTTTTTTTGTATTTTTTTTCGTCTTTTCTTTTCGTATGTTTCGTTTTTCCTTAGTTCTTTTGATCGTTTGGCGGTCGGTTTTATTTTGGGGGGCTGCTTTTTGGGGGTTTATTCATGTGTTTTTCTTTGGGGGATGTTTTTGCCTGTTGTGTTCCTGGTTAATTCGGTTTCGTGTTGGTGTTTTGGGTGGTGTCTGTTGGTGGGATTGATGTTGGGGAGATTGCTGCTTCTGTGTTGTGGCTTCGTGTTGTGGCTTGGTTTTGTGGGATTTTGTTGGTGGTGATTTTTGGGGGCTTTTGTGCTTTCTTGTTGCGTTCCGTGTTGGGTGTAGGGGCTTCTTGATTAGGGTATGTGCAATCTGTTTGTACGGGACTTTTGTGTTGTTGGTTGTGTGGCGGGAGTGTGGGTCTTGGGTCGTTGGGTTGTTCGTTGGTTGGTGCTGTCGTATCGGGTTTGTATGGTTGTTTGACTGTTTTTTGTGTTTGCTTATGTTGGTTTCGTAAGTAGTCTTTGTGGGCTGGGGTGTTGTAGAGTTGGGTTAGTGTTTTGCGGTTGCGCTTGCTTTTTTGTTTTGAGGTTAGTTTAAAGGAAGGATGAGTAAGGGAGAAGTAGTTTGTCTGCTGCCTTGTGGATGATGTGTTGCGTGGGTTGGATTGTTTTTTTTGTTTATTGAGTGTCTGGTGTTTGGTGTATTGTTACTGTGTTAGTTGGTTGTAGTTCGTATGTGGGGTCGTTAGGTCGGGATCGGCAATGAATATTTGTGTGTCCTGTTGGAGGCGTGGGTGTTGTATTTGGGAGTTGTGTTGCGTGGTTGATGCGGTGGTTTTTTGTTGGGTGGTTATGTCTTTTGTGAGGTGGGGGGGTGCTTGTGTGTGTGGTTCTGGTTTGGTGTGGTTTTGCGTTGGTTGTTGGTGGTCGTTTCTGGGTGTTGTGTACGTGTTTTGGGTGTGGGGGGGTTTGCTGTGGTCGTTTGTTGGTTGGTTCTGTGGGTTGGATTGTCTGTGCTGGTATGTTGTATTATTTTCTGGTTCGTGGTATTTTTTTTTTTGTGGTGGTGTGTTTTTGTGGGGTTTGTTTGATTCTGTGTTTGGTGCATGAATGTTTTTGCTTGTTGTGTAGTCGGGGTGGGTGTTGTGTGGGATTCGTTCTTTCTGGCGTTTGGTTGTTTGGCTTCGTGGGTGGGTGTGGTTTTTGGTGGGTTTTTGTTTGTTTGGGTTTTATGGGTTTTTTGTTTCTTCGCGTTTTTTTAAGTCGGTTATGGTGTATTGCTATTGGGTTTGTGCTTCTTAGGGTAATTACATAGCTCTTATTAGTATTTGTCCCGCATACCTCAGGCAGTTTACTGGTGACCAGCACCGAATAAATCGCTGTTTTGGTTGATGTGGTGGGTGGTTATGTGTTTGTTTTTAGTGGGTGTGGTGTTTTTTTGTTGCTGTTATTATGTTATGGTGTTTTCGTATTTTTGGGATTGACGTTTTTGGCGTTTAGTTTTTGGGGTGTGTTTGTTGGTCGTCGGTCTTGTTTTGTTTCTTTGGTTTTGTGTTTGGGTGTTTGGTGTCTTGGATGATGGTTTGGTGCTGTGTGTTGTGTGGGCTGCTTGTGGTGTTGGGTTGTGTGGTTGGGGTGTGGGGGTTTTTGTGTTGTTGTGTGGTGGGTGGTTGTGGGTGTGGTGTGGGTGTGTGTGGGGCGTGGGCGGTGTGTGGATGTGGGGTGCGGTTTCGGTTTGTGTGGGTTTGGTGTGTGGTGTTGTCTTGGGGTGGGTGGTGTTGGGTGGTGGTTTTTTGGTGTGTGGTGTGGGTTGGTTGTGGTGTTGTTGTTTGTTGTGGTTTGTGTGTGGGTGGATGGTTGTCTTTGGCTTTTTCGTTGTGCTGGCTTTGTTCTTTTTGGGTTTGTGTTTTTTTTTTTTTGGTGGTTTTTTTTGGGTTTTGGTTCTGGGTGGGAGTTTTTCTTCTTTTAAAAGAATGAAAAACAGATTTGTGTTTTCTGTGGTTTTTCCAAAGTGAGTTTATTTGAAGAAAAAACCATTGGAGGCATTTTGCTTATCATCGTGTACCCCAGTTCCGGATTAAGACCCTGCTGGCCCCAAGTTGGAAAGTGGCCTGAAAATTTACTGGTGTCTTATGACGGTATAAGTACCTTGTGACTGATAGTCTTGAAGTTGATATAGACCTTCTTTGTTTCAAAAAAAAATTTTTGGCTGTTAGATTTACATGTAAGCTGATTAATTTCAGAAAACGATTGTTCTTCTGTTGCTTTGAGTATATAGTGGTTTTCTCACTGACATTAGAAAGTAAACTGTATCCATATCTCCTATGAAGGTTCTGCTGAGTAATTTCTTCGACATCATTCCTGAGAGAGAATAGGGAGTAGTAGGAAAGTCGGACTTTTTTAATCAAAAAGCTTTGGCATGAAAACTTACTACTACTTTTTAAAAAAAAAAAACTTTATGCTTAAAAGGTGCCGTAGTTGATTGATTCTTATACATGTCTTTTCATAGTATGAAGAAAACCTTTGACTGATTTTTATGCATGGTTCTTCCGATCATGAAAAACTTAAACAATGTGAACCAAATATTTTGGTAAAGTTGCAAATTGTAATATTCACACACACAACCCTCCCTCTAGCTTCTACCTCAACATAATTACTTCCATCTGAGACAGACTAATAAGTAACAATAAATACCATTAACTTTTTTTCACATTCAGGACACATTTTTTTCTAATTACTACAGTTTTTTTTTTAACCTAAAATCCTATACTCTCTCAAAATGTTAGTCTCAACTAATCATAGTGTTTGGATATATCCATGTACAGATGAAAAACGTGGTGTCAATGGAAGACGATGATGGTGAAAAACTATTAAAAACAAAATAAAGCAAAAATTAGTGGGTATGCTTGGATGAAAATGGACCAACCATAGGACATAATATTTATATACAAGGTTCTTTGCTTCAGACAGTTAATGTGACAATGAAAACAAAAGGTTTCAGAAACACTATCGATCTAATTGTGAAATATATTCCTTTAATTCATTCTGTCAACTATTTGTCCAAGGTCTAAATAGATAAAGGACTAATGTGGTTTCTCTTGAAAGCAAAGGATCAGGGAACGAAAACAGACCGAAAAATGCCTATGGCTTAGTTCGGGGTCTTTAAAATGAATGTCGCCACCATTTGTCGCCGCCACAGTTACTGTGAAGTTAAATATTTAAGGATTCAGATTTGGATACCTAAGAAATTGAAGAGTTGGGAGTCATTTTTTTGGGGGTGGTATAAAACTACACAGTCTTGCTCAAAACAACTTGACGTAAACCTTCAAAAGTTCATAACGTGTCCAATAGTATATAAGGCGATGGTCCAATACAACTTAAGAGCTACTTAATCTTCGTACATTCTCTTTTGATTGCTCAGTCAAGTGCAACAGGCTTATTAAAGTTAAATGAGGATCAAGAAATTCGAAGGGATTGGAACTTAGAATTCAAGATCATACGGCATTGGGAGTTGGAACTTAAAATTCAAGATCGTACGGTATCGTGAATTGGAACTTAGAATTCAAGATCGTACGGTATGGGGATTGGAACTTAGAATTCAAGATAGCACAGTATCATGAGTGGAACTGAAGAGTTCAAGATCGTACGGTATCGGGCATCGAGAATTAGAACTTAGAATTCAAGATCGTACGGTATCGGGCATCGCGAATTAGAATTTAGAATTCAAGATCGTACAATATCAAGATTGGAACTTAGAATTCAAAATAGTACGGCATCGGGATTGGAACTTAAAATTGAAGATCGTACGGTATCGCGAATTGGAACTTAGAATTCAAGATTGTACGGTATGGGAATTGGAACTTAGAATTCTAGATCGTATGGTATCAGAATTGGAACTTAAATTCAAAATCATACGGTATCGGAAATTGGAACTTGGAATACAAAATCGTATGGTATGGAGATTGGAACAGAATTCAAGATATCACAGTATCATGAGGGAAGCATAAAAGTTCAAGATCGTACGGTATCGCCAATTGGAATTTAGAATTCAAGATCGTACGGTATTGGGAATCGAGAATTAGAATTTAGAATTCAAGATCGTACGGTATCGGGCATCGCGAATTAGAACTTAGAATTTAAGATCGTACGGTATCGAGATTGGAACTTAGAATTACAAATTGTACGGTATAGCGAATTGGAACTTTGAATTCAAGATCGTACTGTATCGGGCATCGCGAATTGGAACTTAGATTTCAAGACCATTCGGGATTGGAACTTTGGATTCGAGATCGTACGGTATCGGGATTGGAACTTAAAATTCAAGATCGTACGGTATCGGGATTGGAACCTATATAATTCTAGATAGTTTGGTATCGGGATTGGAATTTAGAATTCAAAATCGTATGGTATCAGAATTGGAACTTAAATTCAAAATCATATGATATCGGGAATCGGAACTTAGAATTCAAAATCGTATGGTATGGAGGTTGGAACTTAGAATTCAAGATAGCACAGTATCATGAGTGGAACTTAGATGTTCAAGATCGTACGGTATCGCTAATTGGAACTTAGAATTCAAGATCGTACGGTATTGGGATTCGAGAATTAGAACTTAGAATTCAAGATTGTACGGTATCGGGCATCGCCAATTAGAACTTGTATATATATATATATATATATATATATATATAATATATATATATATATATATATATATATATATATATATATATATATATATATATATATATATTATATATATATATATATATATATATATATATATGCTAAACTCGCTTTAGCCATCCCATAATTAATGAAAACTCATAAATCAACCGGTGGTTTGAATAAGAGATTTCTGTGCAGTGGCTTTATTAATCAGTGGAGTGATATTGACCAAGATATACTTTCAATTGGGGTAAA
>JABUQX010063424.1:0-5000 GCA_015478945.1 Trachelipus rathkii | reverse complement strand
TAATTTGACACCTCTGGCAGGATATACTACCAATGTAGCAGTCGCCATTCGGTTTACGATTTAATATAAATGACACTTCGTTGGGAATAACGAAACTCCTCGTGAAGATTTCAACAACAAGCGTAGAAATGCGGGGAGATGTCATCGTATCAACACGAGAAAAACTATCCTACTGAAGAAAATAGTATATAAACATCCCTTAAAGATGTAATGAGATTCTTTCTTTCAACCAATCAGAAGAAAGTAAACAAGAATACGACGTACGAATGAACCATATCAGTTCAAAAGGGTATATATTCTCGTTCGACAACATCATTTCGGATAAACATAGTACAAAAATAAGTTCTTTATATACTAACCAACGAATATATGCTAACGTAACATTGTTTTTACATTAATAAAGCTAACATAGCATTACTAGAACTAAGAAAATAATGTACAACGAAGAATCTAACAAAACTTAAGCACGAATAAAACTGTTAACATTCAACAAAGTTCCACACTTAACACCTTAAAGTAACTGACATTGCAATACAAAACGTAAAACCTATCATATTTTACCAACATATACCTCTACTATTACTTTAATTTTACATTGAGCACAGTGATTATAAATAACAGAATTTATTAAACCTTGTTAAATTATTCATACAGAGCAGCGAAAAGATAGCTAACGATAAAACAAAGTTGGCGCATTAAATAAACTAACACAACATAACCTAAAATAAGGATTATGTAGTTAACATACGACAAACTAACACCCTTACGTGCGAATAAACACTAAACATTAACAAACTCTGCAACATAACAGCAATAAGTACCTAACACATCATGCAAAACGTAACCTAGTCCAACTTTTCAAGCATATCTCTTTAACATATCAATGATATAATATATAACGTAATATTTAACAAAAGTTTAACATAAACCTGTCTAATCATCATACTGACAAAGAATTTAATGCTGACGTAACAGATGTTTTACATCAACTTCGTAATATTTAACAAAAATTCATCATAACCTCGTCTAAATATCATAATCCCCAACGAATAATTGCAAACATAACAAAGTTTTAACTAAACATAACAAAAAATAACAAAATTTTTATCCAAACATAACATAAAAATAAGTTCTTTGAGTAAAATATCACAGTAAAACGTAATAATTTACTGATTTTATTGCTTTAAAAATCAGTAAATTATTACGTTTTACCCCTCCATCCGTGCAGTCCCCTACCCGTCCCACCCACGTTGTGATCGATTAGCTATTGATTCAAGTCATATTTATCAAGTATACATTTTTGATTAGTGGTAGGACAAACCATAATTAATAAATATGTTCTTTAGTATACTAACCTACGAAATATATGCTTAAACCAACAAAGTTTTAAGCACCAAATAATGCTAGACAAATCATGTAACCGCGACTAGGAAATAATAATGTACACAATGCAAACCTAACATACCTCGCGTATGAATATCAGCTAACATCCTGAAAAATTCCCTACTGATCAAGTAAAGTAGCTAACAGGTCATACAATACTCGATAGTTCCCACTTTTTTTGAGCAGTATTAGGACAACAGGTAAAGCGATTATCTAACCAAAATCCCTTACAAAGTGACCAAATCTATCAAGAGATGCGCACCATCTTGAACTATGAATTGACACTATCTTCATCAAAGTGTCACTCGCTTCGAGTGATTAACATCATTTTGTGTAGATGCTCTATAATATAATCCACCGTAGACCATTAGCAAACGTAGACAATTAGCCAAACCTAAATTATTCACAAAAACTTAACCTAGGCTCACGTTTCTAACACATCATCGTCAGTTAACACAGTAATATCTTACCTAAAAAACTCATCATGTTCTCTAAAACAAAATCAGTGTTATTTCCACATTGTCATAGTAATATTTAAAATAACTAACGTAGCTAACTTACGAATAAACAGTTTTTCATTAACCAAGAGTATCTAAAGCAACACATTACCTTCCGAGAGAAAACCCAGGAGGATGAGCCCCTTGAAAGGGTGTGAATCCTGCGAGGGGGGATCACCCCGAAGGGGTGTAAGCGGGCTTTACCCCTCCGAAGGAGGGGTAAGGCCTCAGCCCTTCGGGCTGAGGCCTTACCCCTCCTTCGGAGGGGGTAAAGCCCGCTTACACCCCTTCGGGGTGATCCCCCCTCGCAGATTCACACCCTTCAAGGGGCGCATCCCCTGGGTTTTCTCTCGGGAAGTGATGTGTTGCTAGATACTCTTGGTTAATGAAAAACTGTTTATTCGTAAGTTAGATACAGTTATTTTATAATATTTACTATGAAACAATGTGAAATAACACTTATTGTTATGTAAGAAAGATGAGTTTTTTGTAAAGGATGATTACTGTGTTAACGACGATGATGTGTTAGAAACGTGATCCTAGGTTAAGTTTTTTGTTGAATAATGTTAGGTTGTATCGCCTAGACTTTTCTTAATGTCTTACGTTATTCATAGGTCCAAATGATTGTTATACTTCGAAAACGAGTGACATTTGATGAACGATAGTGTCAAGTCATAGTTCAAGAGGTGGTGGCATCTTTGATATTGGTCACTTTGTTAAGGATTTTGTTAGAATAATACGGCTTTACCTGTTGCTTATAATATGCTCGAAAAGTAGGAACATATCGAGTATTGTATGACCTGTAGCTACTTTACCTTGATCAGTAGGGAATTTTTCAGAATTATTAGCTGATTATTCATACGCGAGGTATGTAGGTTTGTCATTGTACATTATATTCCTAGTCGCGGTTATGATTTGTTAGCTTTATTGGTGCTAAAACCTTGTTGGTTAAGCATATATTTGTAGGTTAGTATATAAAGAAACAATCATAAGAAAAAATGATACTCGAAATTTGACCTTAATCAATAGCTCAATAGATCACAGGTGGGTGGGGACGGGTAGGGGGACTGGAGGGGTTGATGGTTTGATTTTACTGATTTACTGATTACTGCTTTAAAATCAGTGAATTATTACGTTTTACTGTGATATTTTTACTCAAAAACTTATTTTTGGTTTATGTTAGGATAAATTTTGTATTTTTGTTATGTTGGTTAAAAACTTGTTAAGTTTGCAATTATTCGCTGGGCATTATGATATTTAGACGAGGTTATGATGAAATTTTTTGTTAAATGTTACGAACGGTGATGTAAAACATCTGTTACAGTCAGCATATATTCTTTGTCAAGTATTGATGATTAGACAGGTTTTATGCTTAAACCTTTGGTTAAAAATATTACGATGTTAATGAAAAATTAACATTGATATTTTAGAGATATGCTTGAAAAAGTGTGACTAGGTTACTTTGCAGATGTGTTAGTACTTTTATTGCTGTTATGGCAGAAAGTTTGCTTAATGTTAGTGGTTTTATTCGCACGTAAGGGGTGTTAGGTTTGTCGTTGTACATCATATTCTTAGTTCAGGTTATGTTATGTTAGCTTTATTAATGTGGAAACTTTGTTACGTTAGGCATACTCCGTGTCTGTATGATAATTAAACAAGGTTATAATAAATTCTTGTTAAAAATTACTGTGTCAATGTAAAAATTACACGTTAATATGTTTTAGAGAATGTTTGGATTAAAGTATGAATAGGTTTACGGTTTTGTATGCAATGCAGTTACTTTACAGGTGTTAAGTGTGGAACCTTTTTTAATGTTAACAGTTTATTCGTGCTTTAAGATGTGTTAGATTCGTCTTGCTACATTAATTTCTTAGTTCTGGTAATGCTATGTTAGCTTTATTAATTGTGAAAAACAATGTTACGGTTAGGCATATATTTCGTTGGGTTAGTTCTAAAAACTATCTTTGTACTATGTTATTTGTTGTTTTGTGTTGTCGAACGAGAATATATATACCCTTTTGAACTGATATTGGTTCATTCCGTTAACGTCGTTATTCTTGTTTACTTTCTTCTGATGGGTTGAACGAAAGAATCTCATTACATTTAAGGGATGTTTAATATACTATTTTCTTCAGTAGGATAGTTTTTCTCACGTGTTGATACGATGACATCTCCCCGCATCTCTACGCTTGTTGTGATATCTTCACGAGGAGTTTCGTTATTCCCCAACGAAGTGTCATTTATATTAAATCGTAAACCGAATGGCGACTGCTACATTGCTTGTATTCCTGCCAGAGGGTCAAATATAATAAGTATTGCATCACTTTATGCAAATGGTTAAAAGCATAAAATCATTTTTCATGTTTAGAGTTGGTATTTTCTGAAAGTGGGCAGAGTCTAAAAAGAGATAAGCCTAAAAACTTTACTTTATTCGTCTTTACTCGTTAGGTATTATGATGGTTAGGTGTGGTTATGATACATTTTTTTGATAAATGTTACTGTGTCAATGTAAGATTTAACGTTAATATGTTAGAGATATGTTTGAAAAAGGTATAAATAGGTTACGTTTTGTATGTAAAGTTAGTTACTTTACCGCTGTTAAGTCTGGAACACTTGTTAATGTTAGCAGTTTAATCTTGGTGCTTAAGTTGTGTTAGTTTGTCGTTGGGACATTATTTGCCTAGGTACATATGAACTGCTATTTAGCTTGTGAGGTTGAAGTGTGTAAGAGCAGTGTTATGTTAGCATGATATTTGTTGATCAGTATGATAATCGAGACAGGTGTATGATACATATTTTGCTTAAATATTAGTGTTCTGTGTTAGTTGTAAAATAACATCGTATGTTAGAGATTATGCTTTGAAAAAAGTAGCATTTAGTTACGATTATTGACATACCATGTTAAGTTGACTATAGCTGGTGTAAGTGTTGGAATTTTGTTAATGTTATTGTTAATTTCGTGTTTAAGTGTGATAGGTTTGTCTGTGTACATTATTTTCTTAGTTCATTTACATCATGTTAGCTTTATTGATGTGGAAACCTATTTGTTAGAATTATATTCGTTGTCAGTATGATAATTAACCACTGTTGTGATAAATTTAGTTAATTATTTCATATCTT
>JABUQX010063423.1:72500-75436 GCA_015478945.1 Trachelipus rathkii | reverse complement strand
ACTAATATGCCTTAGGAAGGCGGGTCGTGGGCACTAGGTCCCATTAGGTGTGAGCGAAAGGCCCCTCATTGTTCATCGTGAACGATCGGATTGGTTTTAGAAGATGTACACACTAGCGCGATGAGGTAATAGATCATGGTGCAGATATTGCAGATGTTCTCAAACGCAACAGTGAAAATAATAATAGCGAATGTGACCAAACATTATATGCTTAATAAAAACAGCATTCTACTCAATTTGTATTTATACCTTCAGGGATGTTACAGGAGGGGATGGCATACATTTACAATGACATAGTTGAACATCAATATGTAGGAAACACTAAAGCCCTTTTATTGAGGGTGCTTCATTTCCCTATAAAGGGGAAAGTTATAACTTTCCCAAATGTTCATTACTTACCTCTGAGTCGCTCACATTTTGGCTCTGTACGATTGCATATAAAGGATGTAGAAGGACGAGCATATCCATTCACTGACGGGACACTGTTGTGTAAAGTTCACATTAGAAAGAAGCAGCCGCATTAACTACAATATGATGGACTATTTTTTAAACAGAGCTGCAAATCTTTCCTATGGAATATTAGATAAACTTCAAGAAATAGCGAGTAGTGCTAGGTTATATATATAAGGAGTGTAGTAGGTTATATTTTTTCATTCATCAACTTACTCTCACAGTGTAGAGATAGTATAAAACAGAAGTTCCTGTAATAATGAATGGTGATAGAGTGTTTATCTGGGAAAATACAGCGAGGATATGGTCTGGGTGGATTTTTTGCAAAATTATGGAGAAGCGCAATGCCTCTATTTAGAAGAGGAGGTGAATATATAGGTAAAAAGCTATAAGAACAGGAATGATTACTATACTAGACAAAGTGGAAGGAGCTAACCCACTTACATCCGTAAAAAGATGGATTGCTGATGTTTCTGATGAGATACTGGATGATGTCAAGCGCAAAATTAGACGAGGCGGAAGATGACGTCAAGCGCAAAATTAGGCGCAAGATTAAAGTTTAAAGCAAAAAGGCCTCTAAAGAAAAAAACATTGATGTATTCGCTATTTAATTACTAACTGGCACGTGTGACTGTACTGTATATAAGGAAAGTTTAATCCCCACTCTGATCATTATATGGTTAGAGTTCTTACATGCAAGATGCACTTCCTTCATCCTTCTAGCCCGGACTGCTGTAAGAGCGAATTAGACCTCTTCTCCATGAACCCCACCCAGATTAGTGTAAGTGAGACCAATTTCATCAGTATTAACCCCATACACTCGATTACCAACAACGATGTCCCTCTCGAATTCAATATTCCAGGCACTTCGGACCAGTATTTGGACCCCTCAAATGTGTTTTTATATTTAAAAACTAAATTGACAAAACCTGGTGCACAGATCTTCCTTCGGGTGACGACCACATAGTGTACATGGAGTCAAATTTTTTTTGTATACTTGTTTTAACTAGATCGAGGTCTGTGTAAACGAAACTTCCCTAGGGGCATAAGCTGCGAATTATCCTTATAGAATTTATATAGAACATTTATTAAATTATTTTGACGAAGCCAAACAATCTCATCTTCAATCATGTGGTTTTTATAGCATAAAGGATGTTAACAACCAGATAGATAAAGCGACTAAAACTACAAATAACACTTATGAATTTTACGGTCGTTTGAATGGTGATATCTTCTCTCAAGAAAGACTTATTCTTCCTGCTGTAGATACCAGAATCCGTTTAACCAGATCAAGTCCTAAATTTACGCTTAAAATAAAAAGCCAACCCGCAGCCACTGCCGTATGTCCAGAACATATTTTCAAATGTCTCTATGTCAGAAAAGTGAAATTATTACCTCAGAGACTTTTGGAAATTGAAAAATCACTTTTGAACACTACAGCTAAGTATCCTATCAGAAGAGTTGAAACCAAGCTATTTAATTTCACCCAGGGATTATCGGGTATCAATATACCTAACATTGTGAATGAAAATCTACCTCAGAAAGTGATAATAGGGATTGTTGAACATGAAGCATACTCCCGACATTATAAAAAGTCACCCTATAAGTTCACCCACTTCGGACTTAGAGGAATCAGTTTGCATGTGAACGGAAACGGACAGCCATATGGACACGACTATGAAATGTAATACTATGGTCCACAATCTCTGTGTTTGCGACCTTTCTATGATTTAATAGCCAATCGAGATGGACAGAGTACGTAATGTGCTTTTGAATTATTAAAGAAGAACGAAGAAAATATAAAAATGGTATTTAAAAACGAGCATCGATTTATAGGAGTCTTCGCTATTAGGAATATAGAGACAGTAAAAAGCCACATGGGCCTATCGAGACTGTCCCAGTCAACCCACTACCCAAACATGCTCATGCAATTTGTTGTAACTACAAATCCACCAATTTGGCTTAGTCAAAACTAATGATATATAAATATGATACCCAAACCATCTACATGCATTAATAACTAAGTTATGGTCACACATGCTATCTAACTATAACTATATCACAACTAAAAACCCGCCAATTTAGCTTCGTCAATATATTATATGATTCCCAACCCATCCATAAACGAATCTAACCTTTTCTTAAATGTTGCAATCGAGTCACACTCAACAACCTCCTCTGGCAGACTATTCCAAAATTTAACAACCCTATTACTGAATGCATGCTTGCTTATATCAAGATGGCATGCTTTCTTCTTAATTTTCTTATTATGCCCCCTGGTCACCTGTCCATGTTCTACTAAGAAAAATTTATTGATCTCTGTATTATCAAAAGATGTAAATATTTTGTAGACTTGTATCATGTCCCCTCTGAGAAATCGCCTTTCTACAGAAAACATTCCTAACTCCTTCAGCCTCTCCTCATAGCTCTTACCCTCAAACCTAGAAATCATCATTCTTGTTGCTCTACGTTGCACTCTCTCTAGC
>JABUQX010063423.1:50000-57500 GCA_015478945.1 Trachelipus rathkii | reverse complement strand
GGTGCATAACAGGAGTGAATGGCGGGATTTTGTGAGGGGGTATGGTTGTAGCCCACCTGGGCCAACGGATGAACTCCACTTTGACGAGATGCTATATTGAGGGCCCGTCGCGGTTCCAGGAAGCTCTAGGGTAGATTTTTTGACTACGACGAGTTCTCACTAAAAGGTATAAAGGGAACGGTAAGGCTGGGCTTTGATTTGATTTATATTCTTCTACTACTACTCTGCTTCCGGTGTAAGTTACGCACCTTACCCCTAATTTTGAGGAAGAGAAGATGGGTGATGATGATGATGATGATGATAATGATGATATATATATATATATATATATATATATATATATATATATATATATATATATATATGTATTTATATATATATATATATATAAATATATATATATATATATATATTATATATATATATATATATTTTATTCTTATTATTATTATATATATATATATATGTATATATATATATATATATATATATATATATATATATATATATATATATATATATATATATATATATATATATATATATATATATATATATATATATATATATATATATATATATATATTGATCAACTGTTGACTTACCTATTATCGAAGATCCCATTAAAAACTGGCCAAACATGAACCCATATTTCACATTGAAAAATTTCCTGTCAGAAAGCAAAGACATCAAAATTCGTCCAACGAGATTGCCAATAGAAGAGAGGGAGGAACACCAAGCAGCCATTTCAAGAGAATGACCCTTACTTGTAATGACAAAAGGTATCCACAATTGAAAATTATTAAATCCAGATGTAAGACTACAGTAAAACCAGGCAATAAGGTGAACTCGCATGTATTTTAGTAATTTTAAGTTGTTAAATATTGATTGTAAAACATTCCTAAATATTTGAGATGCTCTATTCTGGCTTCCCAGCGTAACGTTATCAGATTCACCTTTAGTTTTAGATCTGACACAAATAATTTGAGTTTTGTTACATGGTTTCTCTTGAATTTTCTCTTGCAAATCATTTTCCTCTGGCTTCTTGTTGCATTTTAGGATATCTTTTGACCTACTTTCAGCTACTGAACAAATGTTTTCAGGTTTCATATGCCACTTTACAGGCTGAAAAAGCGATGCTCCAACACACTGATTCATAGCAAGTGCTCCAGAAATTATTGCGGCACCAGTGTAGCCATAGTTTTCAAGCAAATAATTTGCTATAACTGGGTATATGAAAGAACCTACACAATCCCCCACCGATGTTAGAGCAATGGCAAATCCTCGATGTTTCTTAAAATAACTTGATACAACCAAAAAACTAAGGACAAAGGCTGAAGCTGTTGCGATCCCTGCAAATGAAAAAGTACAATGATAAATATTTTCTTTTTGCCGATTCTTAGATTTAACTTTGATTTCAATGTGTATAGTAGAGTGAAAAATTGTTCATGACTCCGGACGACGAAGTTACCAAAGATATGTTATAAAACATATAAAACAAGCATTCCTTATTGTTTCTTTTATTTTCAACCTCTTAATTTTAAATAAACAAATGACAAAATCATTTTAAAAATGCCAGATCGCGCCAGATAATATTGCGAAACGTCAGCAATATTTTTTCATATCCTGGGGAATCTGGAAACTATAATATGATTTGGCATTTGTTTGTTTAAAATAGAGGCGGTTAAAAATAAACGAAATAATATTGGAAAACTTGATCTATTTATTATTAGCATATCTTTGGTGACTCGTCGTTCGGAGTCATGAAGGATTTTGCCCATCTCTGGCGTTAATGTTGTAAACATTTAAAATCAAACAAAAAATTTGAAATATCTCACAAATAATTTTTTAAAGTAAAAATCAACACTTTTCAATTTTTTAATTTGATTTTATAAGTGTTATTGATTTTAGAATAAATAACTCTTCAAGAAAATATTATCATAGGCATTTTTGGATAATTTGTGATAAAGGACTTGGACTCCTAGAAAATTTTGTTAAGCAATGAAGCTTCTAATTATTGCATCCGAAAATGAAGGAGAGATTTTAGCAAATTACAAAAAATTCCATAGAAATAAGGGAAAGAATGTTAACCGAAAACAAAAGAATTTTGTCTGCCATCTATGTTGATCCACAGTTCAGAATCTTTCTCAGAACTGAAGGTCTGATATTAAAAGCTAGGTTTGTTCCTAAGACTTAAAATAAATAACACTAATTATTAAAAAAGTAAACTATAATTTATTTATTTTTTTTTTAATTTTAATTTTATAAAATATTTTCTAAATTTTTAATGATAAATCAAAATAAAAGTGACAATAACAACCTTATTTTTTATTAAACCCATAGGTGTGAGTAGGGAATTTTTTTGGCTCAATAGCCCCCAATTATATGTATATATATATATATATATATATATATATATATATATATATATATATATATATATATTATTTTTAGTGCATATTATTATTATTATTATTATATTATATGCATATTATTACATATATTATTATTATTACAAAGTTGACCTCATATAGTATTTATTATTATTTATTACATAATTTCTATTTATTAACTGAAAGATATATATTATTATTATTATATATATTATTATTATTATTATTATTATTATTATTATTATATATATATTATTATATTATATATATATATTATTATTATTATTATTATTATTATATATATTATATTATTATTATATTATTATTATTATATATTATTATTATTATATATATATTATTATTATTATTACATATATATATTATTATATTATTATTATATATTATTATTATTATTATATATATATATATATTACTACACATATAGATATAAACATATATGACATATTATTATTATTATTATTATTATTACATATATATATATATATATATATATATATATATATATATATATATATATATATATATATATATATATTACAGCAATCTGACACTTAGAAAGAGATTAGAGATGGTCGTGAAAAGCCCTAGACCCCACCTACTCAAGAGGTCGAACTCTTCCCATTGCCATATGTTATTCGTACTCATTATAAGGACTGGGAAAATCACAATAAAGAGGAAGCAATTTCAGAGGTGTAAAAAAGTTCTCGTAGAACCTCAAAATATCTGACCACTTAAAAGCTTTATTATAGGGGACAACGATAAGACTTTTTTTTTTTTTTTTTTTTTTTTTTTTTTAAAGAAAATTTGATAAAAAAAAAGGAACCACCAATATAATTAAAAATAAAAAATAATTTGAGCTAATATTTTCGAAAGTGTTACAATTGAATAAAATTTAAAGTTGAAGAAGAAAATTAAATTTTTCAGTAGTGAAAAACTACCATGTTTCCTTTGTCTCTGTAAGAAATCAGAAATTATAAAAGGTTAAGTTGCTCAAAAGTTCCTTTCTTGAATCAATTAATTGCAATTTTGTTGGATTATTTCCGAAATGTTAAGAGTAATGAAGGATCGGGTCATATGTAAATTAGTTTATAAATGGTGGAGTAACGGATGAAGTTTTATTAATGAAAAGTAAAAAAAATTGGGATTAACAAAACTCTGATATACATCATTATAGATAAAGCTTAAAGAATAATGACGACCGTTTACTACAACTTTATAGGGTGACAGAGAAAATCAGAGAGGAAGAGTACATATCCAAGGAAGGAAGCTTGATGTCAAAACTTTGAACTTGGCTCACATTCGAAATGTTTCCGTTCCTATCGTCTAGATAAAGTTTTACTTAAATTCAGGAATTCAAAGAACCATGAATCAGAGTAGAAAGAGCACAAATATAAAAAAGAGCTGACATATAATGGCAATGGAAAGCTCATTAAGTGTAATAAGCAATAGATGAATGAAAACGGGAGAAAATTTAGAGAATCAGGGATAGGTGTTGATGAAGCTCAAAGAAATACTTAGGGATAGACAGAATCCTGACGAACATTACTAATTATATTTTAAAGGATGAAGGATTATTTATGCAATTATAAATCTGACTAGTCAGAAGTGGAATGCAATACATTTGAGTTGGTCAAGTTGCGTAGACTAGGTGCCTATTTTAAAAAATGATTATCGAAAAGATCTCTGAAAGAAAACTGCATACTCGAATGCTTCCTGGATTGGTAAAGCTTAACATAGTACCTAGGGTGAAACTGTAGGGTTTTAATCATAGCATAAATGTTCTTGTATTAATGATGAATTTTAAGAACATCAGACTATATAGCATATGGTTAATTAAGATGGAAAGTAAATCGTTTAAAGAAACTTTAAAACTTGGAAAAAGCTTGTTTTACTCTATGGTTTATATTTAATGTACAATGTAGCTAGTGAAATGCATAACAAAGGAAAGAGAGCAGATATGCCTTTATAGGAAAATTTTTTTTGAAATAAATTTACTCTGTTGGAGGCCGACTTGTAAAATATTATGCATGTATTAGTGATTGAGTTTCAGGTTATATAAAAATAGAAGGAACAAGAAATAATGACTATCAAACTGGGTGTGAAGGGAGTGGAAGATAAACCTATGGAAAACAACAGTCTTTAAGTATTTGGATATAATAGAAAGAGATGGAGAAGAGTTTAACATTTGGAGGAAGAATTAGAATTTGAAGGAGTAAAGACGAATTTATTTGAGTGTTTATTTGTTCAAATTGTTTTGTGAGGTCGTTAGACAAGCGTTAAATGTGAAATGGAGAGAATGTTATCGATAGTGAATTTAAAAAGAAGGAATAAATGAATTGGGAGTTTATGTTTAATTTGTTTGTACTGTTTTGCACATATTTCATAAAATTAAAGCATGGAAACTTCTTCTCGTGACTCAATTAAGACCCATCTAATCACAAATGGAATGAGAGACACGAGTTTAAGTTATAATGATCGCTTCACTACACTTTTAACATTTTCTATCGCCCAGCTATTGACTTGAACGCTGTGCTTATTTTTCTTACATGTAGAACTCGTAAAGTTTGTAATATTATTCCAGGATTATGGTTTAGATATATTTAAAAACTATATATTTGTGTGCTTCGACTATTAATCTGAATTTTAAAAACTTTACACAGGCCTTGCCCTTATCTGCATAGTTAATGAAATTCAATTTAAACCCTTACCTCCTGGCAATGCAAATGTAATAAATAAGTAATCAGCAGTTGGAACGAATGCAGAAAGGACCAAAGAAAGGAAAGTTGCTAGTCCTCCAAAAATACCAACTTTTCTTGAGCCGAATTGTTCACATAGAGGACCAATCAAAAGGATATAGAAGCTCCAAATTAACTGATACAAATTATAGATCCAAGCAGTTTTGGTTGAAGAGACTCCACTTGACATCAAAATCGGAGAAAAAATAATGCTGAACGCATATAGAGGGAAAGCGCCTAAAGACTAAAAATTGGTTAGTTATATAAGCAATATTTTATTTTCAAACACAACTTTATAAAGAATCTAAGTTAACTAAGTTAACCTACCATTATTAAGAAACAAAGAACAATCCAGCCCCACCTTCAATGGTGTTTTTCCTTTCCTCCATCAGTGGGATTTTTATTACCTAGATAATACATAAATAATAAATAAAGAAAAACAGCTCGAATTTATTTTAAAAAAAAACTTTGAAATATTTTTAAGTTAACATAGAGTGGAATAATAATAAATGATTTAAACAGGTACAATTGTTTTTATTATTTTAAATAAAAACTTTAGAACTGAATTTTAAATATAATACAATGTTATTTTGTTTATGCTTTAAGCTTATTTTTGTTTATTTTATACATTACATACATTGGCTTAAAGAATGAATGTAAAGCAGTAAAGTCAATAGAAACAAAAATCGTGGAATAGCTTTTGATTGTAAGAAAGGGGTGCCTAGGGGCTTGGGCCCTTACTGGATTTGAAAACTGATTTATTGCTTTAAGGAGGTAGGTAACAAATATAAATGTTTTTATATTTAAAATGGTCATCAATCCTTTAACAAAGTTATTTTTAAAACTTGATATGTTGAGTAAAATCTTTAATTCAAAATGTGCATAAGCCAAGTAATAATAATTCCTTTTGCTTCAACGATCATAAATATTGATCTCTCTAATTATCAGAAGTCTTTTTAATAAGAAACATTATTTTTGAAAAAATTATCATCTTTAGATTTATAATTTGAATGAGTAATTATCAGTAAATGTGTTTAATTACATCAAATCATAGTTTTAAATATTATAACGTTAATTGTGTAGTGATAGTGCAGGTGCAGTAGTGGATAGTGTAGTGATGTGATGATTATTCGTGTGTGGGATGGTGTGTGGCGTGAGGTGTTTCTGTGAGTGCAAGTGTAAGATAAATCTGGTGTGGATAAGATAATCTGTGTGGTCGAGTGTTAAAGCTAATCTTTAGTGAGTGTTAGATAAAATCTGATGTGAGTGTTAAGATAATCATGTGCCGAGTGACAGAGTCTCAAGGCAAGGTAAAGTGTCTATGGAACAAATGTCAAGTGTCATATGTGAATGTGTGTATAAGTTATTCATAAGTGGAAACTGTGGTAGTGTGACCGCAAACATCTTCAGCAGTTTTTTTTCAAAATGGGTTAAATAAGTATTATGTGTCATATTATGTAATGTTGTGTATAGAGTTGGTCATAGTTGGAACATTGTGTGTATAATGGCTTTCACCGATATGATGTGTATATAGTGAAAGTAAAATTTAGTGTGTTGGTTGATTGTTTGAGTGTTGTGTTAGTCTTTGTCGGTTGTTTGTGTTGGTTGTTTGGGGGTGTTGGTGTGTGTATTGGTTGTTGTTGTTGTGTTCTAATTAATAATAACGAAGTATGTTGTCATGTATAAAAGCGCTAATTATGTATAATTAATTTAATAAAATAATAATAGATTATAATAAAATCTAATAGAAAATTAAATTATAAGAATAATAAAATAAAAAATAATACAAAAGTAATTAAACTACAATAAATACAAAAAACATAATGGTTTACAATTTAAAATATCGGTAGTTAAGCACGTTAAAGCAGAAAAGTTAAGCAGTTAGAGATTATTGATATGATATTATTGTTTAATAGTCATTTGATTCATTGGTATCGCCTTTCTCTTTACATAATGCAAACTTTTATTATAATAACGATTGTAGTTAATAGCAATGTTAATAAGCAATGTTTAAATATCAATAAGCATACTAATCCCCCTCTTGTTGTTATGTCACATGTTTTATTGTATTACTGTATTACTGCTTAAGGTTATGTAATCTGTTTAATGAATAATTGTTGAAGTTAAGCAGTAAAACTATAAAGTTAAAGCAGTTAAAAACATGAGGTTAAAGGCAAAGTAAAACATGAAGGTACAAGGCCCGTTAAAACAGTAAAAACAAAAAGCATACTTATCCCCCTAGGTGTTAGTTGTACTTTTCATAATTTGAATTTACTGATTTACTGCTTTAAAGGTATGTAATGTTATTAAACATGAATAAGCAGACAACAATAATAAGTTAAACACAGTAA
>JABUQX010063423.1:35000-37500 GCA_015478945.1 Trachelipus rathkii | reverse complement strand
ACTCGGATGCAACATGTCCCTTAAAATGCATTTTCTCCACTCCCACCTAGACTTTTTCCCTCCTAGTTCATTAGTAATGAACACGGAGAAAGGCTCTATCAGGATATTTCTGTAATGAAACAAATATATCAGGGCCGTTGGAATGAAGATATGCTTGCGAATTACTGCTAGTTTGTTTGTACGGATGCTCCGGAACTCACTTACAAAAGGCAAGTCAAAAGAAAACGATTTCATGAATCCACCACCGGATACTCTTCCCATCGAACCACCTGCCAGGTATTCATCCATCAATTTAGAACTCTTAGAATGTAACTGTCATTAACAATATTCAAAAGGTAATTTCAATGTTGGCATATGTAATTAAAATGTATAGTTTTCTCTTAATCCGTTAAAATAACATATTTGGACCTATTGTATATCACAGAATAAAGAACTAATAAAGATATTTTCTTTGTCGTATTCGTTTTTCTCACCCCAAAATTAGTAAGATTACACTAATGAAGTTAAGGAAATATTCCCCCCCAAATTTTTTTATTGCCCAGTGTAATTAGAAAAGTGATAGGTGCCGCTACAGGTAAACAGAAAAAAAAGAAAATTCGATAAGAAATCACGAAATCACCTCATCCAACAACTCCACCCCTCTTCCCCCCTTAAAAAATGAAAATGAAATTAATAATACAAATAATTTATTAATCGAAACTACTTGGAACACAAACCTTGTAGCAAAATTATATATATATATATATATATATATATATATATATATTATTATATATATATATATAATATAAATATATATATATATAGATATTTGATCCCACACATCTGAACATCTATAGTTATTTTTGCAAATATAGTATATATATATTATAATATATTTAAACAAAACCAAAAATAGAAAAATAAAAACAAAAGTTGTAACTAAAACGATTTTGTTTATAAAAGGAAAAAAATGTTATATAGTATATATATATATATATATATATAATATATATATATATATATATATATATATATAATATATATATATATATTATATATATCATATAATCAAACGGTCGATCGCGATCGACCGGTCGATCGTAAGAGGCCTGTGGTCGATCGCAGAAATAAATCCAGTTCAAATACATACCAAGTTAAAAAAAGTGATTTTGGCAATATATTCGGCAGCCGCATAGGATGGTGGAAATGTACCATAATTTTTAAATCTTTTATTTTTCACTACTATGTTATTTGTTTGTATTCATTGTTTACAGTCGCTTAGTGTTGAGTTAACATGTGAACAATGAGTGCAGCTAAAGAGGTAAACGTTTAACTTTACGCGGAGTGGGGAAGAAAGTTTTTTTTACAATAGCGAAAAAAAAGTGCATTAGTTTGATGTCAAGTAGCAATTGCCATGCCTAAACGCGGAAATTTAGAGCGATGTTACAGAACAATGCATAAAACCTATGAAAATGATTTTCCGCCTAAAAGTGAATTTCCACCAATAAAATTTGTTGATATTCGAGGAACAATTTAGCAGGTGAACAAACCATATTTCAGAAGTCCTTGGAACAGTCTAAAGCGGCTACAATTGCATCATTTAAAATATGTCACGTGTTAGCAAAACATAAGAAACCTTTTAATGACGGGATGATAATAAAAGAATCTTTCATCGAAGCTGCTCAATCTTTATTTGAAAGTTTCAAAAATAAAACAAATTATTTCAGCAATTAAAGATCTTCAACTGTCCCGCCCGACCGTTACTAGGCGTGTTGAAATTATAAGCAATTACTTAATGAACAAACTTATGACAGATATCAAGGAGTGCCCATATTTTTCCTTACAGTTTGATGAGTCCACCGATGCAACCGACACTGCTCAAATGTGTGTTTTCATACGCATGGTATTCGAAGACATGACTGCCAAAGAAGAATTTTTAACAATGATTTCTCTTAAAGAATGTACTCGAGGAAAAGATATTTATGAGTCATTACTTAAGTTTGTAGACTCGACTAACATGCTGTTGCATAAACTCGTGTGTATAAGCACAGATGGAGCCCTGACCATGACAGGCAGTAATAAAGGATTCATTGCATTATGCCGAGCTAATGATAATTTTCCCAACTTTTTTTCCTTCCATTGTATAATACACCAACAAGCACTTTGTGGAAAAATTTTAAATATGAAGGATGTAATGGACATAGCATTCAAGATAGTGAATTCCATACGAGCGAGAAGCTTACAGCGGCGCCTATTTAAGGTACAGTTGGAGAGTGACGGATTGGAGCATGTTGACTTACTTCTTCACACAGATGTGAGGTGGTTAAGTCGTGGTAGATTTTTGGAAAGATTCCAAGAGTTACTACCCAAAATTATTATTTTCCTGGAAAGAAGAGGTGACGTGTGTGAAATGCTCAAAAATGAAAAATGGCTCAATGATTTATCATTCCTAAGCGATTTAAATAAGCATCTAAATGGGATTAATTTGGAGCTTCAAGGAAAAGACAAAATCATTATC
>JABUQX010063423.1:0-25000 GCA_015478945.1 Trachelipus rathkii | reverse complement strand
TGTGTCCGGGTATGGGGGGAAACAATCAATGAAGGTTGAGGCTATGGCTAATGTGAAGGATTTTGACTTAAAGAAACACATTTGTTTTTTATTTTATAATTTACAGCATATATCTGACATTTACAGTTATTAAGTCTTATTAAATAGGCGAAAGCTCGAATAATTATTTATTAATAAGGCCAATTTATATAATCTGCGACCCAGTTAATTTAATTTTAGAGCAATTGTTGGGTGGAGTGGGGAGGGCGGTCTTGGTATATAGGCACGTATGACCTCGGAGTCAAGGAGTAACCCTTGTGGGAGATGTAACCAATTATGAAATGGCAGTAAAGTACGTCGCCACAATATTTGAATACAACTATGAGTGCATTTGATGGTATACAAAACAATCCCAACAAACACGCAGAAGAACCTCCATCTCTAATAATTCATTTCAATGGATTTAAGCCTTGAGATATACATGATTAGTTCATGATTTTTCTCTTCTTTCGCTGTTTCTCAGTCTCAAGTGGAGCAAGTAAAATTGGCACAGATACAGGCACCGCAACTACACCGCACCGCGCACAACCTGCACCGCCCTATCCGCACCAACGTTCCGCGCCAATGACAAACACGACAAAAAAATTCAGTTAAATAAAATAAAAAGCACTAACGCATAAAAACACTCGGATACTATCGAACTTCTATAAATTTGCAAATATCTAACATCACACGAGCAAGAACGTAATGCTCCGATATAAATAACGCATTAATCATGCACATAGGAATGTATATTAGATCGTTTAAGTTATTAATAAGAAGTCGTGAATTTTGGTTGATAAGTTTAACTGTCTACTATAAAAATATTACTCATTGCGAGTGCGATTAAGATTTATATATGCGATTTTTTTTTATGTTTTCTCTGGGAATTTGTTTTATTTGTAACAATATCATAAATTAACAAAATTAAAAAATGAACCAATATATATACTTTTATCTTTTCAATACAAGTACTTTTTTTTACTTAATGAGAAACCCATTCAATTTTTATATTCGTACTTTATTTGACTGTGAGATTGTGTGTTATCAGTAAGAAGAGTTAGTTGAGCTTATCTCGGTACATTCGAGCAACATTTTATGGTTGCATTGTGTGTAAGGTGAGAATAATTTTTAGGGATTTGCTCGTAAAATTGTTTAGCAGACGTAATTATATTATTTATTATAATTATATTGGGGATAACTGTCATATTAACAGTATTTAATGTATTCTTCGAATATCATAAAGGCGATATTTGTTTAATTTACAAAACTTTCTTATTTTTGAGGAGACACAAAATATATAATATTATAGTCATGCGAAACGAAATAACTCCATCTTTTTTTTATTTGATGGGTTTTTCACATATATTCTATTTGTTAAGAAATTTGTTTGTCAACTTTTTTCCTAAATATAAACTATTACAAATGATAATTTTAAGTATATATTATTATTATTAAAATATTGAAATAACTCATATAATGTAAACTACATATAATAGATTATTTGATTCTTTTATAAGATTTTTCAGTCATAAAGAAATAATCTTCATAAAAAATAAATATAAAATAAAATGACGATAATGTCACTAGAAAAAAAAATACATAAGTACATTAAGGAAACTAATAATATACTCAAGAATAATGAAAGTACATGAATAATAATAAGTAATTATAAGAATGATATATAGATATTGAAATCTTAATATATATTAATATACCACTTAACAGATATATAAACCTCAAATAATAAGAATGAATAGACATACCACTAAGATCACCAACTACAAATAAAAGTGCAATAATAATGAAGTGTTTCGATATAATAATTACTATGATATATATACGTTAATAATAATATATAATAATTATACTAATCAATTCAAGGATAAATAATTAAATAAAGATTTAATTTAATAATACTTTCTTCGTGCTCTTTCTCTTCTTCGGTCCTCACTTCTTCTTTGCTCTCTTACTATCATCTTCTTCTTTATGCTTCCTTACTTTCGTTACTGTCTTCTCTCTCTTTTTTCTTCTTTCTTCTTTCGTCTTCTTTTCATCATTAGTATGATCATAATTTTTATATATATTTTAATATCATATTATATTATTATTATATAGTAATGATTGGAATAACTTGATTCATCATATAAGGCTTAAATGATTTTGATTATAACAAGAGTTATTATTTATTATATTATTATTATTATTTTATTATTATATTATTATTATTGATATACTAGTTATATGTTAGGTTTAAGGACTTCTATACACCTAATAGAGTTTTACTTGTTAAAAGTATGGCAGATGATCTGTGGTAGGTTGCTACATTAGATATTATGTTTATGGTTAATATTATTATAATATTAAAATATTTTAATAAATTTGGATTTAATATATGTCTATTTACACTTCTTGTTTATTTATATTCTGATTAATAAATTTTTTTCCTTATATTAAACTTAATTATCTAAAGTTTAATTAAGATATCATTATTATACATTAATTATTCTTCATTATAAAAGAATAATAAAAGATTGTCAATACAAATAAATCCCATACTTAATAAATATAAATCTTAATGAGAAATTTAGTACCACCAAAGTCTTTAATAAGTATTAATAATACAGTTTAAGCAATTTTTTAAGAAAAAATTGGTCAATGTTTCTATTCTCTTACTATCTTTCAAGCTTTTCAGGAAGTAGTGTTTAGAATTCTATTAAAAAAATTTAAAAAAATTAATTATTGTTAATAATAATTAAAAATCAAAGAAAATTATACATTAAATCTTACAAAGTTTATCATCCAAATTTTGCCAAAAATAATAATTATCTTTCACTTTCACTAGATAAACTTAGCTATATAATCTTGAATATAAAAATATATTAAAGAAACGGAAGAAAGCTTCATTATAGAATGGCCTACCTCTCCTTTTTATCGCTTCATATGTAAGATTAATAAGACTCTCTTTAATTATTTCAAATCTAGTTAAAAGCGTTAACGATCTAAAAAATTATGATATATAGTTAGCTAAGATTTTCTCATTATTCTGTGCTATATCTAATATTATTATATTAATATTACTAATTACAACATTACATACATAAACTACATTCAATAAATCAGGGACCAATAAGAACGCATTAAAATATAATGTAATAATAATATGTTAATAATATAATATACTACTAATTTATCAGTAATAATAATTAAATATAATAATAACATATACTTATTAGTATACTACTACAAAACATAATATTAACTATACTATTAAAAATTGATTTCGATATTATATATATTAATGATATATAATGTAGGTAAAAAACTTGTGCTGAGATTAAAAATAAATGGGTATTTGGAGCTTAGGCGTCTATTAAAGATGTACGTAGTTGGATTACTTTTTATCATCCAAAATAAGACAATATAGCTGGTAAAAATAAGATATAAATAAACCCAAAGAATTTATCTTACTAATATAACAATTTCATTAAGTCCCCACCTTTGGGGAAATATTCTTCACCCCTCCCCCACAAACCCGCAATAAATGTGCCAATTAGATCATATATGATCTAAAATTTAAAGGACAATACATTATAAAATATATATATGATATATATAATATTATAATATATAAATATTATATATATATGAATATATATATATATAATATAATATATATAATAATAATTAATATTATTAATATATTATAGTAGGACCAAGATATGTTACATTGGTTATGTACTATAAGCATCTGTTTGATATAATCTATATTCTTGTTCATTTATTTTTGTCATAAAAAAATTTCGGAATACTATTTTGAGTAGAATACAATACTGAAATATTCATTCTGCTAAAACGTTGAGCAATCTAGATCTGCAAAGATTACGAAGTATTTTTAAATAATTTTTAAAAATCACCTTTTGGTTAAAAAATCTATTTAAAAATAAGAGAATAGCTTGAAAAGTACGACACTACAGAAAAACCAATTACACATATTAAGAATCAGCGTATAAAATATGTATCAACCGCTAAAGCAATAATATCTAAATACAACGAGATCGACATTTTTACTAATCAAAATTTGACTTTAGCTCATTCTTAACTGCGCAGCTTCAGTTTTCTACTGCACCGATATCCAACCAATTTAAACAATGCACTTTGTGCTTTTGTTACAATATCTCAGTTGTCTGTAAAATTGGTAGGAAACTATTAGATTACAGATAATATAGTAAGACACACAACACTCAAAATAAAAAATAATAAATAAATTGTAAAAATCTAATGTATTAAAATAAGTTTATAAATAAAAAGTTAAATAATAAAAGCGTTCGAGTTGGCTCGAGCCGTAGAACCGTTGAGCCTTGAAGCAGGTAAAGTGTGGGGGCCGGCCAATTGTTGGGTGTGTAATCTGGGCCACTCCTGTTTGAATTTACCTCTTTTTATGTAAAACATCCTAAACTTATTTTGAATTGCTGTAGCCAATGAGGATGAGAAGTTGCGTTATGTAGTATTAAAATTTGTGAGATAGAGATAAAAAAACTTCTCCGAACTCAGGATAGAACAATTAACAATAAGAACAAAGTTAATGTACCAAAGAGCGGGGTTCCGGAAACCCGGGGGGAGAATAGTCCTACCCTGTCGTTCCCCGGAAGGCACGAGAGACCCCGACTTTCGCCTGCCATCTTTGCGGGGTTGCCCATATTTAACACCCACATTTCTAAATGGGGTAGTGTGACGCCTAATTTGACACTTTTTTGAGTTCATATATGCATAAAATATTTATATAATTAAATTTTTTAATTTAATATTTTACTTAAACAAAAGTAAAAGGCTTCGTATAAAAGTCCACAGAGTAAAGGAGAAACTTAGATAGGGTAAAGCTTAATTAGCTGTAAATGTAGAAATAAACTGTCAATTTGTAGTTAAAAGTTTCTAAGCTATCCGTCTCATAAATCCACATGAAGAAATTCAACTAATTTGGTGGGCACAATTCAACCCATCATCAATGTATTGGATGGGTATTGGTGATAGGTAGGCCGTCATAATGGCTATGATTTAAAGCCCTTTGTTACGTGTTATATTGTGATACAAAAACTACATTATGCCATTTTCAAAGCTAACAATACTCAACTATAAGTACACTGAAAACAAAAATTATATAAAATAAACTATCCACAACATTCATATACTAGCAATATGTTAACAAAAAAAAAAACAAAAAAAAACAGGAAATCAAATGTTTCTTATAAAGTATGAAAATTTATATTACCGACATCATTCAACTCACAATATATAGGGTCACTATATTATTTTTAAAAATATATTATTATTAAAAAACTCTCTATTACCTTATATAAATGAATAATATTAAAATTAAAATCTATTTTATTACTATCCGACTGCATTGACTATATATGTCAATAATGTGAGCAAGTACCTAATGATAAATTTATTTAATTTTAATTATTTTAGTGGTACCAAATCATCCCCACCAGATTCTTATTAATATTATATTATATTAATTATAATATATTATATATATTATTTAATAAATATTAAGTATATAATAATATATATAATATAATTAATTAATAATATATATATTATATATAATTATAATATATAATTATATATTAAATAATAAATATATATATATATATTATTATATATATATATATATTATAAGGACCTGATCATGGGGTTATTAATATACAGGAACTAAAATAAAACAAGCCTGAATAATAATTTTTCAACTACCTTGATTATATTATATCAAAAGAATAAGTAAATACAAAAATATAATTTTTTAAAGAATAATAAATATAATAATATATATTATAATAAACAGTATTGGACCCATTATTGAGCTTATCAACTTTATACATATATATAAGTATATATATATTATATTATATATATATAATATTTAATATATAAATAATAATTATAATAAGTATATATATATATATATACCATATTATTTACAAGTATTAACACACTATAATTATTAATATATTAATATATTAATATATATAATATATTAAGTATATATAATATATATATATATATATATAATAATATATAATATAATATATTAATATATATATATTATATTAAATATATAATATATATATATATCATAATAATATATAATTAATATATGATAAAGAAATCTCAATCAATAGAGATTTGGATCTTTATATTTTATAACTTATTTTATTTTAATAATTATCAACTTAATTTGGAATAATTTTCCTAAAAATTTATTTTTTTTATAAAATGTTAAAAATATAAATTATATACTTAATGCATCCAAAAGATATACCGGTATATCAAGTAATAACTTTTACTTTCAAATACCCTTGGGTATCAAAATATATCTATTTAATATAAAAAATAATCTTAATTTCAGTTTAAGCATGAGAATAATCCTTTTTTCCACGTGTATACAATCAAGTATGTTACACTTCTAACTATACACTTCCTGCCGAACGATTCAAAAAAATCAACAAATTAATATTATACAGGGACTTAAGTTTCCAATGTGATTTGTCTGTCTTAAGAGATTTATCCCAACTTACGTGTATATTGTGTTTAATTTTCTCAATCTATTATAAAAAAAAAGGAAACCAAAATTGCTATGTCATTCGTCTATTGACATGTTTCGATGTTGTTTTACCCATGATTAAACGATTTGACACATTTGCAAGACCTGTTTTGGACTTTAATAGCTCTGATATTGCCAAGTTAGAAAATGAATAAATGAAGAGAATGTACATTCGTTTTTTTTTCTTTGAGTTGACATAAATTTACTATGGTTAACTGTAATAGTGAAGTGTAATTCAATTTCCCTGAATAAAAGATTTATGTTTTGTATACACTATCATGGAAAAATATTCAAATATTTGTTTCTAGATAAGTCCTGAATAGTAGGTATTGTAAAGGATAGCTTTTGTATTATTAATAATTTTTATTTATTATATATAGCTACTTATTTTGGAATCGTTATATATATATATATATAATATATTAATTATTATTATTATATGATTAATTATTACTATAATACTTATTATTAACTCAATATAATATACTTATTATATCAAATAATATATATAAGTTCATTATATAATTAAAAACCTCTTATGTTTTCAAACAGTCAAATTCTACACTACATAATATATATATATATATTAAACCCATTGTTGTGTGAAAGTAACTCTGCCTTTTATATTTTGATATATTATTATCTATTATAGAAAATAAGGTTTCATTCTATATATTGATAACGGTATACTAATTACCTTATCTCCTTCCAATTTAGTACTCGGAATTCTCAAAGCAGTGTGTCAATCGACCCCTAAACCATAATATAATTTTGAATATATGACGTTTTCACAATCTGAACGCACGAATACACATAAAAAACAGGTATTCACAATTAACTGACCAGCAGAAGATACCTGTTAATTTCTATGAGACTGTTTAATTAAAATATCTCTTAAAACCTTATCAACCTCAGACTCACTATAATTTACTTAGTCCCAACACATACCATAATATAACTGAATAATAACCAGAATATTGAGTCCATCCCATCAAATGGATGAATTTTAACAACAAAATCTTTTATTTTCTTCTTATAAGAATTTCCTAATTTAAATGAAATAGGTTCTCTCACATAAGCCGCCTTCAACCCAACCATAACACTCCTCCTAACTTCTTTTATTTTTATCCCTCACACATACGAACTAACTAAATACAATGTACCAAACCTATACCTAACCAACCTAACCTTAACCTACCTACCTAACCTAACCTATATCAAACTAACCTAATCAACCTAACCTAACCTTAACCTGAAAATAACCTAACCTTTACTATGTTTTATATTACAGTACAAAACAGAAAACAATAAATCTAAAAACAGACATATCATTAATAAGAACCTAGGTCAGAAGTATGTCGCCACATGTAATCACAAAAGTTCTAAATGGGTGATTTAAGTTAACTATTATGTTTTTGGTTAGCTATGAATTTTTAATTTATATAAGCATTTTAAATGAATGTGTTAAAGCCTTCAGATTTAACATCTTTCTCTGCTCTTTCAAGTTTATAAATCTGTATGAATAATTTTCTTTTTCAACCTTTTTATTTACTTATCTTATTTTTTTCTTTCTGTTATTTTATACTCAATTTATGAAATGTTCTTCATATCTCCAATGGGCATCTTCTTAATTAGTCATAACAATTTTATTTGAAGTTAGATAGGAACTTTTAATGGAATTCTATTCTATGAATAATCTAATACGAGCATATTGTGCACTGTTTCTTGCAGAATATACAGACAATGTTCTTTCAGATTCTCTAATAAATAATTGTCATAATTATTATAGAAAGAATCCCTCCTAATCTCTCAACTTTCACTATTTCCATTAGCAAAAATTATCCAGTCCTTAATTAATAAATTCCACAATTCCGCTAAGAACATTAGATTCTCAGTGCTATAGAAGAAAAAAAAACTCATCAATGATACTTATTCCCTGCAATCAACCAATCCAAAATATTTGTAAATTTTTAAATATTACATGGAGATAAATTGAGCTTCACTGCCAAGCAGCTAGAAGTCTCTAGATATGCTCTTTTCTTCTCAATGCTACAGAATCTGTGATTATTCGGTTATATGGTGTACAATGCGTTTCTTATGCAAATAAAAATCAAATATCTTTGTCTTCCTTGTCTCATGGCTATACTCCAAAAAACAGATTATAAATACTTCAGGAATTCCAATATGTTGAGAAGGAAGAATGCGATGAGCTTCAACTTATTTTCGCGGAACGTCTACTTCTAATATTCTCTTTCATGTATCATTCGTCTGTACACAGTCATTAGTTTTTGTACTATTGTCTAGCATACCATATACCTACTTTAATATACAAACCATAATAATGATACCACTCCACTCAAATAAAAAATGTTATTACCCACATTGCATATCACTTTCTTATCAGATCGATATAATGTGGATTGGGAACCTTATCACGAGCAAGCTTCACAAAATGTAATAAATAAAAAAAATCAGTATTCTAACTTGGATTTTCCTCGGTTCGTATTTCAAATGTATGCGTTAAAAGTAATTGTATTATCCATACAATTCTAAAAGTTTGACATTGACCCTACCCTTGAAACTGTGCTGGGGAAGTCATACGAAATACCTGTTATCTTTAAATTATTTCTCTTATATGAAATTTCATTACTTTTTCGAGACCATTTACAACACAGAATGTTTAAGCAACTGGAACTATAATTTTCCCAAATCATCCTTATACCTTTCCAAAATCCTATATCCTATATCCAATTGTTCCGAGTCAGTCTGGATACCTTCACTAAATGTTATAGATCGCTTTTAAAAATCAAATACAGTTGCTTTTTTGCCATGCTGGTACTACCCTCTTTTCAGAATTTTTACCATATATACCATCAGGCCTGCAGCTTTACTTGGTCAATATGATACTAAATAAACGTTTATATCTTTACATCAAAATTCAAATTCTGAAGCTATTTGTACATGCAACAAGAAACTATTATCTCCAAACTATTATCTAATCTTTCTCAGTAACACTGAAGCAAAATAGCATTGAAAATGTTGACCATTTCCTTTATCTGAACTCGACCAAATTTCATCAATTGAATTTGGACCAAATTGTACCATATTACTACTTTTTAAATTTATTAAAAAGCTAAAAAACTTTCTGTTCTTATTACTATTCCTTCCTTAAGTAATTTCTGCCTCTCTTTGAGACTTTCTTATTGATTTTTTTTTAATGTTCATTTCTATTTTTCCTATAATTTCTGCCTCTCTTCGATTATCTACCTTTGAATATTTTAAAACATCTACGCTTTTCATTATATTTTAATACTACTCTATTCCTCACAAAGTGTTTTCTCTTTTGCCACCACTTGAATGGGTTTATCTTTAAATATTCATTATTTGTATTAAGTCTGTCACCTATTCTTAAAAATTTGATAGTCTAAAATCTTTCACAGCAACATCCATTAAAACAGTTTTAGTCTTTAAACTCTTTATATTAGGAAAGTTTTATTTTTATATTATTATAAATTTATAGTATGATAAACTTAATAAAAGCACTTTCTCCAATTCGTAATATAGCCATTTCTAGAGAAATCTAAAGATCTCCTTATAAAACTTGCAATGGCCCAATATTACATTATCATATTAATCTTAATAGAAAAAGTTAATGAGTACATTATGGATGTAAAAATACTTACAAAATCACATATAAACTTCATCCACCATAATATATTTCATTCAGTTAAGTTAATATAAGTCAGTAGTGGCACAGTATCTTAGTGTAGTCTCTTAGACATCAGGATCAAAAAATTATTAAGTTTTCAAATTATACGTATATGCAATAACTACTATTATTCCTAATATCTGATCATAGGTTTACATATAGGTTACAGGTTTTTTTTACTATTATTGCGTAGTAAGTAATAAAACTTTAATGTTGTATTTTTTTTACAATTTTTTTCTCTTTCCTTTTTAGTAGTCACTGCAATTTTTTCTTCATTTATGTTTGTTTTCTATCATTTTGTATGTTCATTATGATTAACAAGTATATGGCAAAAGACTCTGGGATCCAAGAAGATAAAACTAGGAAATGTGAAATTGGACTGAGTATATTTCTAAGATATGATCTAAATATGCTAACCAAGCATAATGATTTAAAATAATTTTAAAATATTTACTCAGGATGGAATGGGGCCGGAGTAGAGCCGAGAAAAAAATTGAAATAGAATAGAAATGTTGAGCGGCACTAAGATTATAATCTTGGTAAAGACGCTTGTATACAGTAATGTGTGCTGGACAAATAATCTTAGGGAAAATCAAAGAGCTAAAAAGACAAGCCGTTAGAAAGTATGCATCTTACAGAGGTAGAAGAAAAGGGATTCATCTAATTTTGAACACGCTGAGCAAAGAAACGAGAAGTACTCAAGAAAAAGTGAGAAGATAGAAACTGCTATAACTGTAGTCGAATATGTTGGAAAGCACGATCTCAAGATAATAAAACTGCCTAAAGAAAAAGAATTTTTGCCTAGATAAAAACATAATCAAACTCAATTAAAGAATGGTCTATATTTTGTGCACATAAATTAAGGCAAGTATCTTTCTATGAGATAATAAAATATTATATTTCATATATTATTTAATATTAGTTTAGATTTTTTTCATAGTGAATTAACCACTATAAACAATAAAAATTATAATTTAAATGTAATCTATAGAATGTTTACCAGACTAATTCAGTAACTTGTGTTGTTAATATCTTGATCAAAAAACCTTAAGACCTGGTAAGTTTAATTAACTCCTCAACCATCAATCAAAAATTATGTTCAATAGTTCAAATTCATCCTTGTTATACACATTAGACTCATAATCTAAATTGCTGACATGTAGTTTCACTATCGGATTCTCCTTGATTAGTTCCCTAGATTATTTACCTATAAATAATATATATATATATTATAATGAAAACACTGAAATAATCGAAAAGAAAGTATAATAAATAAATTAATAAATCTGAAAAAAAATTAGAATATATGGATGAGAAGATATAATAGTATATAGCAAAATATGTATATTAGCTTTGGTGGATATGAGCTATAGTAAAGATAATAGATGGCTTATATAATCATTTATTTAAAAGATATAAGTAATATAATAATATTATATACAAATAACTTGTCGATATTAAGAATTTTTCATTAATTCAGCAATGTTAAAATGAAATTAAGTTAGGACAATGCAAATTTCATTCCTTACTTCTTAAAGGAGTACATTATAAAACAATATTTTTAAATTAAAAGAGAACGATATAAAATTAATATTTAATAGTATTATGTTGTAGATTATAACATACGAGTGGGGGTCCAACTTATTATGATTTTTTTTTTTTGCCAGGAAACATCTTCAAGCAGGTCTTGAAGTGTGTTGACAAGAAACGCCCTGTAGGTTTTTCAAGATATTATGTTAAAAAACCCGGGTGTTTTTTCGGGTCCGAGCCCACTCATGCCAGCCCTGCCAATGAATGCCAGGGAAAATTACAAAATCGTCCCCCATTAGACTATACCATTTTCTTTTCCTATCGCCTCTGTATCTGATTTGTTCATAATTTCCGCGGTCTATTCTTGACTCTGCCAGGAGGTCTTTAAAAAACCAAAAGATACATATTATTGGTATAATTAGACACTTAAACATGGATTCAATATTATGATTCATTTTAAAGTCCAGTCATTAATACAGACTGAATTTTGCTTTTAACAGAGCGCCACACCACCACCCTTCTTCCTCTAAGCTGGTAAAAATAAAGTGAATATCACTCTATTCATATTCCAAAGGAGTCGTCAATTTTGATTACCCCTATCGGTTGTTAAATTTAATTAATTTCGTTGGGTCAAATATATTATATTGTAGTATCGATAAACTTCTTAAAAATATCGATTAATCAGCAAAGTCAAATGAATTTGAAAATTAGGTACAATAGCTTAATTTAACTCATCTCATTGGTTCAGGTATATTATGGTAGTGTCGATATATTATTTAATATCAATTAATCAACATCGTCAAATAAATTTGATAAATACATCACATAATCGATATATTAACACCCCTCCTTTAAGCACTGCCCTAGTTGTTTGTTATGCTAAACAAGGTTCTGCTCGACAAAAATTCTAAAAACTGAAAAAGACCCAACACCTTAACGACTTTCAAATAGTTAAACTCCATTGCTGTGAGCAAAAAGATCTTTAATCCATAGAAATTCTACTATCCACAAATCCAAAATGAACCATATATATTTATTCTTTAGTTAGAAAAGATAACACATAAATATATTTCCTTATAAACCCTTATATTTCATTTATATATACACCTTAAAAGCTACCTATACTATCCCCATTCTGACCTGCTCACCCTATACCTATAGGTAAATAATCCCATAGATAGAAATCATATGCATCCTTCTATCCACTAGCTTTCATCTTCTGAATTCAACCTCATATATATCTGCTATAATTTCTTCTGACCTTCTAATGTCCTATTATTAATTTGTTAACCCACATTAGCAACCAATCACATTATCTGAATCATACATTTTGATAGAATCATAATATCCTCATCCATCCACGATATCACTCTATCATCTAGGCAACTATAATTAAATACATACTCTCAAAGGTTCTTTTATATTTTCTATTGTGAGAAAGTTACTATCATATCTAGTATAAGTATTGTGTCATATAGTCTCAATAGCAATGTTTACCAGTCTTTCCCCTTTTATAAGAAAACTCGACTTATTATTACTCATATTATGCACTCTTTCTCATTGAATCCTACTCGCCTCATCTGGAAGTACAGTCGATAACCTTTATTACTAGCAGATTATCGTAGTTGGGGTTTTATTTATATATTGTACAAAATGATATAGGTAGTTAAAGTGAAATAAAACAGTCACTAGTATATATAATATATATATATATAAATTAATATAATATATAATTATATATATTATAAAATATATATATAAATATATAATAAGTATATATTATATATATATATTATTATATATATATATATTATTAATTAATATAATATATATATATTCATAATATATATTTGATGATTTATGCGTTATATATATACTATCACCATTGTAATCTTTGATCGACTAATTAATTGCGTACCCTCTTATACTAGAGATGCATCTTTTGTATATTTTAAATATCCTACCGTGATCTATCCATCTTATTATTTATTTTATTTATCATATCTAACTCTCTACAATGAGCTATAAATTAAAATTATATTTGCAGATATATTAATAATAACTATATTATCTACATGTGTATAATACGCTATATACGTTTTTATTTTATTTTAATATATTAAATACTATATTATTAATATTTATTAATCATCTATTACTATATATATATATCATATCTTAATCTATATCTAATCTTATTATACTATCATATCAGTATATATCTCGGTCTATCTATATTATATCATATCTAATTTATATAATATATTTTAAGGTATCTTCTATCATTGAATCGCTTTATTAATTATCTATGAATGTCTGTATTATTTTATTCATATATTATGTAAATCTGTAGGCCAATATCTCCACTGCATGATTCTATCCTAATCTCCATTTAAACTCATAATCACTAAATCATATCACATAATCACTAATAACATTAAATCGAGTTTTCTTAGTCTCTATCTTTTTAATATATCTATATACAGGTATTTCGATATTATTTAATTATTATTATTATATCATCCCATTTATTACAGCTTGAAATATAAATTCTAAAACCATATTCAAAAAGGTTTAAACCACTCTCATACGGTTTCAAATACTTGACAAAATCTTATATTCTTATCCATATGTTGTCGATGTTTTATACGTTATATCTATTATTATCTATCTATCTATGCCTTCATTACTTATCTATCTATCTATCTAATCTATCTTATACTATCATAATTCTCAAATCGATATCATAGTTACCATATCTTTATACTAAATCAATCATACATCATCACATGCCATAATCACTTGAATACGATAAAATCTCTATGCGTGTTGCTCACCAATTCTAACTACACATTTTCTGGTATAACCTTAACTCACTATTCGCGTAAAAAATATCACGCTTTTGGAGAATGGTCCATATGCAAAATAGTAATTAAAATAGATCAAAGCAAATAATAGTCATAATTCGCTATCAAAACAGCACAAAAACTAGAATATGAGAACGTCAGATGTTACAATGATATAAAAATATGTTAAACTAATATTTGATCTTGCGTCAGTCATAGATGGGAAAACAAAGATGAGAATAATGAGAGTCTTCAATATAATAAGATCTAAAATATGACAAAATGTATGAATTTGAGCATCAAAATATTAAAATGTTACCTCTAAGAGGAAAAGATTACTTTCAATAAATTAAAACATTATAAATATATAAGAAAAGATATTTTTATATATATAGATAAAATCAAGTGTACTTTATAGATAATGTGTGAATAACAGACGAAAAATGAAAGTTTCTTAAGAGTATTTATTTTTATTTTAAGATTAAAAAAATAAAGTTCAATTCATTATCCAGATAACATTTATGAGTTGTATTTGAAGCAGAAGTATTTTGAGAAATATTCGTAAAGTGTTAAGATATTTTGGTTGAGTGTATCTATTCATTAAATTGAATTTATAATGTAATAGATTCCCATCAAGAGAGTGATGAAAAGTTGATTTTCATATATTATATTATGCTATATAATAATATTTAAAAAAAAGATTATATTATTTCATATTGAGATATTAAAAAAAATCTATGAGACTAATATCCTTATAAAGTGATGGAAATAACTTGGAATACAGATTTCTTGTGCAATGTATTCGATATAAATGATTTATAAGATGAAGACAAGTTTCCTTTAAGTAGCATTTTACATTTAAAGGTATAGAGTTAATTAGGAACAGATACCTAATTTATTAAGCTGTAAATTATAATAATTATAGAAAGAAAATATAAAATAAACTTGTATTGATGTATATTTATGTATTCGGATGGTATCTTTGTTAATAAAAACTTACTACATTATCTTTATTTAGAAAGGAATAAAAAATCATATAATACCAATATAATACTAAATAATAATATTTTAGGATGAGTCTAATTTCATGTATATACAGTCAATGTGAAATAGAGAGTGAAAACAACGATCATTTCTAGTTACGTTAAAAGTGATATTTATCTTGTAATTAGTATAGTTGAGGTATAGTAAGAGAATATTTAAATTATGTAGTAATATAATAAGACTCATATATAAGTAGTACATCATATTATATATGTGAGAAAATAAAAATTAAATAAAAAGATAATAGAAATAGTTATAAAATTGGTATATAAATAAAGAAATGAATTATAATTATTATAAGTGTTAAATTATTTAAAAGTAACAGGAATGATGAATAATATAAGATTAGGTTTCAAATTAGGAATAAAAAAAAATAAATTATAAGTCTAGTGTAAGCTAAACTTTTAGACCTATTGGGTTATGATGTTTTATTAATAATGTACTTATCCATAATTGTCACAATATGTCCTACCCTACCCCCCTCTATCCGACCTTCCCTAAGAATAAAATATTTGAGCAAAAAGCAATAACTGTTATTGTGAGAAGTTTTCATAAATAGTTTTATATACCAACTAAATTTAGTTGAGAAGAATAGGATATTGGATTTTGAATATATTTGGTCCAAGAAAGTAATATAGATAGATGTTAATAACAATATATTTTTCAGTGATTATATTATATTTCATTTAATTTTACCATATATCCAAAAAATTCACTAATAGTAAAGTTATGAGAAGTTGTAGATTAATTATATAGACATGAATACGTAAAAATTAAACATAAAAATACTTGAGCATTATCCAACTCTATCATAACTAATTGAAAAATATGTTATTAAGGTTCTTGAAAACATGTAAATAGCTTCGCATTAGTTTTAATTAGTTTTTGAAGAAAACTATTCCGAAGTTTCTAATACTTATGTTGATATTTAAATAAATTTAAGAGGTTTCAAAATTTATAAATTATAATAATCTATTATTGATTAACCCTATGTGAGTACCGAAACTTAAGTACATAAAAAGTTTCAAAAATTAATGAAGTCTATAAAATTTTTTATTAAATATATCCTTTGAACTAAGATTTATTAATATCATTTAAAGATGATGACTGTATGTTTGGTAAGACATCAAAAGAGACAACAATAATACGATCAATTAGTGCATTATGTAGTGTATATGTCATGAACATAAAGGCTAAAGCTATGCTTGTTTGCACAACAGAAATATCTCCGCCTAAATAGGTTAGATAAAACGATTGTTAAGTTTCATCAAACGGATCACTCCCCATTTTTAGTCTATTAGAAGCATTAATTAACAATAAATCTTAATTTTGGTTATTGAATTGAGGATACACGAGAAAAATGTCAGAGTATAATTATATGAACCAGATAAGATGAAGAAATACACGAATAAGAAAGAGAAGCCAAATGCTAATCGTGTTCTCTTCTTCATCCCATTGTGTAAAGCAAATATTGTGGCGGTATGTGGTGGACTTCCTTCCTTTATACGTACGTACCGCAAATGTACTGAGAAACAGGTCTCTCCATATCATAGTCATTCTACTGTGGTTATTCTTCATAGTCCACTGGTTCTGCGATATTCAAGTCTAATGATTATGCTATAATAGAAGAATGTGTTTAATATTGTGCTATGTAGAGAATTGTTTGAAATTTTGATGAACAATTTAAAAAGATATATAATGAATAAGTAGGAATAGCCCCTAACTCAAATATTTCAGACGAATAAAAAAATAGGAACAATTTTTAATTCCGTAAGTTTAATTGTGATATTAGTACGTAGAGGAATGTGTTTTAATTGTGCTATAGTGGAGGAATGATGTGTTTAATTTAGTGTTATATATATATAATATAAGTAGAGTTGAATATGTATAATATTTTATGAATAGAGGGAACTGTAAAAGGAATGTAGTTAAATAACTGTACTAATGTTAGAGGAAAAAAAATATGTTGTGAAGATGCAAAATTAGTACTATATATTAGGACGAATGGGTATAAGTCTATGTGAATTTAGCCAAGGAGGGGCACTATTGCCAGTCTCGTCACATAAATATGCGTGTTTATAATGGTAAAGATGTGTTTAATTTCAACATTATAGATGATTGTTAAAGTAAAAAAGGTGTATGAATTTCCGAGTTTTGCAAGATAGCATCATATAAATGTTAAATTGTTTAAGAAAACGATTGTTGATTTAAATGGTTGTTTAATTGCTTGTTGATTTAAATGTGTAAGAAATCTGGAGTGAAATTACTACTAATAAAATTTCCCTGTAATTACTATAAATATTTATAATTTTATACATACCTATATTTTGTGTGTTAATTTAACAAGTTTATATAGGTCTGATTTCATTATGCGAGATTTCTATGTGAGAGCTACCTATCAACTATCTTGCTGTCTTTTATATCAGCTATAACTTCTTTCATACAGTGATTCTCCACTGGAACCTCTAGTAATTATCGCTATTAAGCATTATCCTTTAGTTTATTAGGTGCGGCTGAAAAGGATTGCTTCTAGAATTTTGTATATGACTATATTGTAGATTTTGTTGATAAATAGTCGATTTAGCTTATTTTGTAACTTAATACTCATACGTACTCTATAATTCATCTTCTTCCTATCTCTTATATCTCTCATTCTCTTCATCTCTCTCTTTTGTAAACTTAACTCTCTCTCTCTTCTCTCTCTCCTCTACTCTCTCTCATCTATCTTCATCTCTCTCTCTTTTTAAACATTATCTTCTCTCTCTCTCTCTCTCTCTCTCTCTCATCTCTCTCTCTCCTTCATCTCTCTCCACTCTCAACTTATAATAATGAACTTAAATTTTTTGCTGATTTTTTTAATGGGTTTAGATACAAATAATTTTATGTTGACAACTCTTCGTTTAGCTTTTAGTAATAATTAGCAAATTTTCGAAAAACTAACTTTGAATTAAGAAAATACATTTCTTTTGTTTATAATGTATTTCACTGAGGTATGCAGGGTTTTAGTTCGAGGGAGAGGGGGCTGTTTTCTTTGAGGTGAGGAGGTTATATATATAGCTTGTGACATCATTACCAATCTATTTTTCGTAACCCAAAAACATTTTCCTTTTTTCATTTTGTTTATATAAAAAATTGATTAAAGTTTAAATTGTGATAGTGGAATTCGATGTGTGATTTGATGCTTGTTATAGAATAATATATGTACTTGTGCTCACACCTTTACGCCCTACTACGCATTACGCCGCTGATACCTTTTAGTATTTATGCTTATCCATATTAGTTTTTGTTATTAATGTATTTATGTATCTAAATATAGTATCTAGTATACCCAAAATTGGGGAAAAGATAAATGGCAACAAATGGTTTAGCAAACTCGGTAAAGGGACAAATATCAATTAAAACACTTAAACAATGTAATCTATAAATGATTAAAAAAATACGTCTTCCATTTTCAATCCCTATTTTCATTTTAGATAATTGACAAAATTGATTTTATATTGATTAGTAAATCTGTTTATCTAAGCGTTTAATGATAAAATATAATATTATTTTTAAAATAGTATAACAATATAATTATGCGATTTTGAATATTGGAATAGGAAAATTAATAGTATACCGTCAACCGAATATATACGGCTATTTCTCAGAAAAAATCGCCTTTTTGTTTTTATGTATATTTAACTTTATTATTTTACCGTTCGGTTACATTTTACATTTTTCCCCTAACAGCTGTCACACATAATATTATATAGTCTCATAATGTTAAATGCAATTTTAACATATATATAGACTTTACTCTTTTATATTTAAAAATTGTAAATTAAAAATATTAAGTTTAAACGACAAATTTGAAAAATTATATTTTAAATCTGAATAATATAAATTTCATTTATATTACGAGCAAAATTTTTTCCGAAATAGAGGCATAATGTTGTTGCACTTCTATTCAAATGAATTTTTAAATATTGTGTATGAAAGCACATATTACAGATACTCTTAATAAAACCCACATATCATTACATTTTATCTATATCACATTTTATCATTAAATAGTAATACTGCAACGAGCTGGATGAGATCGTTAGGACTCTTCCCAAGAGTACCAAAAACTGTATCCACGAGTATTAAGTAAGTAAAAATTGAATTAATAAATAAGCTGTATAAATTACGATTTAGTACTTAAGATATTTTTTAAATTCTGGCACCCTATAGCAATTTTTAGATTACTATTTATTAATTTTTGCTGTTATCGAGTATGTTTATATGGGTTTCCAATGCCTCTGAGTCAATTCCCGTGGTTATAGATATTAGTCAATGGCCACCCCAGTCAATGGAGTGTATAGTGGGTATATAGGTATATATAGGGAATGAGAATGGAAATCTGAAATTTGCCCCGTAGGACATAAAATTTAAGTAACTTTAATGAATAATGTGGTACATATCAATATGTAGCATATTATATGATATACATATGTAGCTTATAAAAAACTTTTTACTATAATATATCAAAGAGTAGTGATAATTTTTACAATTAATTTTTATTGATTATTTCCAAGATGGACAGACCTATAAATCATACATATAATTTTAATAATTATTTATAAAAAATAATTTTGAAGAAAATAAAATAATCAATAAAAAATCAAATATTACTATTATATATTATTAAAATAAAATAATTTTTTTTTAGCAGATTCAGGAGAAATTCTTTATACTTTTCTTATACAACTTTTATTAATTAAAAAATTTATTTGTAAAACTTTTTAGTAAAAACACTTTTTTTGTTTATATATAATGTTACTAAGTGGGTTTTTTTTTTTATATGTTATATACATTTTTTATTTGTTTTTTTCGGACCCCACACTGATAGAAGGAAAAAAATAAAACAACCATTACAGCATGTTGATATATAGCGCATATACATGCACATTTCAATTAATTTGGATAATTTGTTCATCCTCTTATAAAAAGTGTGTTTTTTTTATTATGACTAGTATAGCTTACAATACTCAATTGATCCGGTGAGGGGGGTATGAGTAGGCTACAAAATTCTATAGTATATATATAATAATATTGATTGGAGAATGAGATCAAGGAAATAGTTATTTAATATTAAAAGTATTGGCAATTATCATATAGATTGATAATATAAAATTAATTCTTTAACTAGCATATGAATGCTATGGAAAAATACTCAAAATGCTATAATATACTGCTCACAAAAAACACGCGAAAATTTTAGTTAGAAATTTTTTCAAATAAATAAATGAAAAAATTTCCCAATAATTACAAAAAAACACTTACGACTTACATATATACAATTATAATAATCAATAATTTTTTTCAACTCATATCATAAATGCAAATTTACATAAACTCCTTGTACGCATTATTTTTTGACTCTAGACCTCATATTATTACCGAGTATACAGCAATGGTTGTTTTATATATTATAATAACATAAATGGGCTTGGGTTTTTTGAGTATTATAACAGGCATACATTAATATATATATTATATATATATTATATAATTATAATATTTATTCACATAATTTTTTTAATTATTTTATACAAAATTTATATTTAATATTATATAATTTAAGTTTTATATTCAAAATTACAATTGCCTACATAATTAACATCATTAATATTTAATATACATTTTACTGTTTATTATTTACAAAGTTTTATTTACGTCTATATATATTTATGCATCTATAAAGAAGTAGAAAAACGCACATATAAACTAACTTAACAGTTTTCAATTAAGATAATGATTATTAAACATAAACGTATACTAAATATCAGGCACCAGAATTGTATGCCAACGTAGTTTTAACTTATCATAGGTTAGTCTTATCATAAGTTTATATACATTGAATATATAGTTATCATAGATCATCAATAAGCAATCTTTCGCTCTACCACACAATAGATGAAATTAACTCTCTGCACTCATAGAAGACTCTATAGTTTTTAGTGGCATTCTATTCTGTGATAGATGATTTCAATTTCAGTGATAAACATATGTTGTATTAAAGAAATACTCTTTGAAAACACCAAACTTACATTCTCCGCAGCGAATAAATTTATTATATGATTTAACAGTTTTATAACACGAAAGAATTCTTATAAGTGGACAAGTCTTATGGCAATATGTCTCAACAGATAATAAGATCATTCATATATAAAGATATGTTCATTAACAAAACAACTTAACTTTTCAGAACCAGAAAAAGATAATTTCTATATTATATTATTACATGTTGCAATCATTTTATATATATCTACAATAAAAATGATTACGTTCAATCATTACTGACAATACTATACAATTCAGATATGAATTCATCGGTCTATCATATAAAATTATTTACATCAAGCTTAGAATACGCCTCATTTCATAAAGATCATTACAATAGATGTAATTACGCTATAATACATATAAATAATGTCAAAGACGCGAAATTAAGATAAAATCATAATAATTTATTCATTAGTAATATATCACGTCTAATCAAAGATTTCATATATTATAATTAGATACGTCATCAGAAAAAATTTTATTAGAATTAATAATTATTGAAGCTACAATTAATATTCATATAATAGTATATCAGCGTCCTCTACAAGGAGTCAGATTTCAATTAGTTCGGATAGATTGAGGCTAAGAGATCATGAATGATAAATATTCATAGTATGATTAACATGACTATCATAAGAATTATTCATATATTAGATAGATATACGCCATCTAAAATAATATATCTAATTAACAATAATGTTATCTACTGAACTTTTATAGATGATCACGTCTATATAATCATATAATAATCTTCATATAGATATATACTATTCATACATTACTTTTATATATACTAATTAAATTTACATCTAATTCATATAATAAATCCTATTATGATGATTACTATCATCACAAGTATTCTATAGATGATCACGTCTATATATCATAAATTTCATTATAGATGTTACGTCATCATTAAAGATATATGAATAGTATAAATATATACGTCATTATTCATAAATATATTTTCCTAATAGTATATATTGACTTATGATATACAATCATAAGATTTCATAATAACTCACTCTAATCAATAAGATTTATCTAATAATATGATTATACTCTAATCATAAATAATTTCATATAAATGATACTATCCTCATAAGATTCATAATTAGTAATTACGCCTGTTATTCATATAAATAATATATCATATGGATATACTATATGAAATAATAATCTCATTCAACAAGATTATCATAGTAAAATCACGTAGATAAAATAAGATTTCATAGATTCATTGATACCATCTATAATCTAAAATACTTAAGTAATAATTATCTTTATATAATGATAGTAGTCTATACATATACACATTTAGATTAGGTTTAATATTAAATTTACTATCATCATATAATTTTATGATTCTCATAGTATAATTATAAATGAGAGATTTTAAGGAACAATATAAATATCGACGAGAGTAGCTATCAAACTACTATACGTTTTATATATACTAATTATGAGAGTATATAAGTTTCAATTATAAAGTCGTATTCAAATATAATATCTAGAATATTCAACATACGATTTTTCTATATTAGCTAGTGATAGTACGAACGTTTCGCCGCGTCTGCTTATTATGCGTGCGTGCAGATCTGATGCGCATGCCTAAAGTCTGCGAGGTGTTACTACTGGTCAGACAAAATCACTCCCGTAGATCATATATATAAAACTGATTATTGCATCTTATATACTACAGTCATATATGGTATTATGACACCAGTACATTTTAAATGCAGCATGTGAAAAAGACGCGCGACAAAACCCATCATCCGTATAGATATACCCACAGACACTTTTAAAAGAGCAGTGAGTAATATGAAGAATTAAACTACTACAATATTATCATTTTATCTTTCGATTTGCAATAATATATCGTATAGTCAAGATCTTTATCTTCCTAATAAATAACCACTTATTTAAATAACGCGATATAGTGTCTCATATCATCGCAGTTGTACAAAAGGTATACATCTTTTCCGATTTTTTTGTACCTAATACTTTAAACTGTAAGTGGCAAAGATGCGTCCCACCCTGCGAACATACCTATATACTATATATATATATATATAATATAAGTATATATATTAATATAAATAATATATATATATTAATAATAAATATAAATATAATATATATATTATATATATATATATATAATATATATATAATATATATTAATATATAATAATATATATATATATATATATTAATTAATATATATAGATATTATAAATATAATATATAATAATATATATATATTATATGTAATTTAGTTACTCAGAGGGTGTCACCACGAGATATTTTATGAAAAATCACAGGATATACTCTAATATAAATAAATAATGAAGATAGGAAACGAAAATTGATACGCTTACTTAGAAAAAAAGTTATCAGCCTCTTACAAAAAGTTGAGTATAAAAATCCCAATATACTGTATTCAATATTGATCGATTCACAGGTATTAGTTCTCATTTCTAGGCCCTCTTAAGTCAGGTTATGATAAGTTTTTAGGTATTAATAAACAGTATAAGAAAATCTAGTAGATATAAACAAATTTCTAGTCATTCAATCCTTATATAACTATTAAGGGTATGCCCTAAACGATAGCACAGCCCACTAAATTATTTATTATAAGAAAAATTTTATGCTATGGGATTTTTAAAACTTTCAGAGGCTGAACCTTTTTCCTAAAGAGACTGGCGATTTTCATTTTTCAAATATTATACTTACTATTAATATTAAATTTATTTATATAGATAATTAATCATAGTGCATTTCAAATAAAAAAATAAAAATTGTATTTTTTTAATAATCAATAATCCTATATATGTTTTTAGTTGGTGAAACTGACGACTACTGAACATGATACCTAAGGAGTAGCAAGATTTTCGTTTTACAACTATTCTTTTATTATATATTTATTTTTTAGAGGAGTCCTGTGATTTTCATAAAAAATCGGGGTGACAACCCTCTGTTTATATATAGTAACATATATAATATATATATATATATCAGTATATATATATAATAATATAATATTATATTATATATATTAATATAATATATTATATATATTAATATATATATAATAATAATATTAATAAATATTATATAAAATATATAAATATAATATATATATAATATATATTAATA